>CAJHNH020003002.1:202500-377500 GCA_905116865.2 Candidula unifasciata
TGTGTAGAAGATAAAGAAGTAGAAGAAAATAAACAAGAACCAAAAAAAAAAAAAATAATAATTACAGCATAATTTCATGTGAACCTTATTCTAAGAAGAATATAGCAGGTACAGTTCGCTTACAGTCCTTCAAAGAGCTGCCTATATATGTAGAATATGTTGTTGGGCAACGAATAGTTGTTCAGTTTGGACAATGTCATTCCTTTTGGGTTCCGGGGCCTCATTGTCACGGAAACCAGAACTGACCCACTGACCTTCTAAAATAATAAGTAAAAGGCTTCTAATTAAGAATGTTTTCTTCGAAGTAATTTGTATTTGTTAGCTAGCCGGGGAACCAACCTTCTGACGCAAATAAGGCAGATCTGCAATATGGATTGCACGAAAATATCAAGGTTTGGAGCGAGACCAAAATCAGAAGTGGACGAACAACCATGACTTACCGTCAGCGTCTGCAGTCTGTGAACGCTAAGATAAGAAGGACGGCAAAATCAGAGTACGCAAGCTAAATTCGTGTTTGTGTTTGTTACAGGCGAAATGATTGGTCTGCCAAAACAATTCTTACACATCAACGGAGAAGGAGGCGGAGTAATACAGGTGATTTGCATTTATAATTGTTTACAAGTCTTTTATTAACAGTTAACTACCACAATTATTGCATTGTGAGGTCTTGGTCAGAGATGACTGAGCTAATGTATAACAATGCTAACGACGAATGGGCGGGGTATATCAAACTTGACATCCCACATTCTGCCAAAGGCATCAGGCATAGAAGCGCATCAGGAGGGCTACCAGCCTTATCCTTGGAAAAGCAAATGCAGCCTGAGAACTATGCTATAGCAGAGCAAACCAGGCCCGCAGCCTTGGCTGGCCTCTAATCTAGGAGAGCAGCTCCGTCAGGCGGACAGATAAAGCACTGCTCTTCTGATCCGGCAGCTTCTACAGCCTACTTTGTTCTAAGCACATTGGTGTTACCTGTCCTTCGGAGTAAACAAGGCTGGCTGAGTTAATGATTATGATGCATGGGCAACACGTGGTCTCTACAATACTGCTCATGCGAGACGGAAACAATTATTTCAAGACAATAATCCTCATCACCATAGTCCCACAGCACCGCAGGTTGCTGGGTCACCAGGTGTTGTTGACTGTCCCATCAGCTCGTTAACATGTTTAGGTCGGACACAATGGACATGGTGTTTGACGTTTGAGAGTTGTCCTTTCAGACTAATGATGTATCCAGTTCTTTCTTGGTCTGCCTGTCCCCCCGTCCCCATCCCCTCCCCCAACAAAGTCCAAAAGTATCGTTTCAGAGCGGCCAGTAGATATTGTTTCATTTCTGTACCATTTAATTCCTGGCTTTAAATTCTTGTTTAAAAAAAAAAAGTTCACAGTTGCCAAATGTGTTGATATACTAGGATATCTTCCACGTTACCTTTACGTCATTTCCCGATGTTATTGATTATTTGTAATGACACATTTTTAATAGCTCTATTTTCTTAAAACAGAATAGAACAGGCAAAAAGCTGCATTTTATAAAATGAAGAACATCTTGTGCAATATATCTTTGTCATTGAGAGTTAGAAAAAGAATTCTTGCTTGCTGCAAACATCAAGTTTTAACATATGGCTGTTAATCCTGGACAATCCGTAGGCAGGCCAAACAATTTCTTCATGTGTGTAAGGTGGAAGACATCATCATCATCGTCATCACCAACACTCTAGTGTGTATTGTATGTCACACATGGCTCGCCGCCCAGTTCTTCATTCCATTCTATCCTGTGCAATCCGTTTAATATGCGGCGTCCGTGGCTTAGGTGTTGCGAGTCTGACTCGTAACCCAACGTACCGCGATCGAAACCCACTGCGTGCTTACCATGATTTTCATCATGGTATGGGGCGTCGCAGGTCGACCCAGCCTAAAATGGGTACCAGGATGGCTGTCCTGTGAAAGTAAAAACAGCCGGCGTAATGCTGACCACATTACCCACCGAGTGCTGATGGTCTGTAAATTATGGGCGCTCTTCCCATATGCCCGATACGCCTAAAGGCGTGGAAAGGGAAATTTACCTTTTTTTTTTACTTAATCCGTTGAATATCATCAATGAAATCCAGTCCAGAAGCTTTGACCTCTTTCAAAGATCGTTTGCCTTTTGGTTTCTCTTGTGCGTCCTCTTTTGCTTAATCGGTTTGTATTTAATTTCAGTAAGTTAATCGACTGATTAAGATATAGGAAATTGGATAAAGAAATTAACATTAGATGCAGTAAAGCAAACCAAGTATTGTGACAGCTAGCTCCCCTCTTACAGCATAAGACAATCCCAATCAGCACAAAGAGACATCTTATTCAGAACATATTTATTCCAACTCTGTGCTACCAGTGCCAGACATGGTCACTCACAACAAAAGAAAATTATTAACCATGGAAATGAGATGTCTGAGAAGGACTGTGGGGGTGACCATAAGAGATAAGATCAGGAATGAGATCATAGGAGACAAAGTCGGCACAGAACCAATTATAAATTACACACGAAGACAGCAAGTGAAATGGTTTGCCCACTTAGAGAGAATGCCTTGTGACACCATACCATACAAAGCATACATGGAAAGAGAAAAAGGACGTAGAGCACGGGGTAGACCAAGAACAAGATGGGAGGATAACATCAGAGAAACTCTACAAGAGCACGATGTGCCTATGGTCGAGGCAGCCAGAAGAGCTAGAAACAGAACCTTATATCTTCCCCGACACCCACAGCGGTAAAAGAGGAAGTGAAGAAGAATAAGAAGAAGAATCGACAGATTATTCTCATTACACATGAAACAAGTCCATAAGTGCTGGGATCCCATCTTCTGTATGTCCGTCAGCACGTGACGACTGACAACACCAGTTCTGTGTTAGTTTGCCATTCTTCTTTGGCTACCTGTTTAGTGTTCATGTCTGGCAATACTTCTTTATACCTGAATTCTTACAGTCTTATAATTGTTAACCCAACCTCGTCTTCTGAATTGTTTACTCGTTGTATCTCCTTGACAGCATTGAGAATATCGGCCCGATCCATGCTTGTCTTGTACTTACAATCCGCTCATTCATTCCCTTTTACCCCAGAATGCCCTGGCTTTTTATGCATCAGGTTACCACCAAGTGGCCCAGAACCAGCCAGTCTCTCTGCCTCTTCCTTTCCAAGCCCGTCTGCATACTGTGGAGAACATATCCACTGCAGGTACAAGGAAATTTAATAAGAAGGAAAAAGTAATTTACTTGCTTACTTATTAATATGAAATATCTTTTCAAATAGTTATATTAGACGTTTTCAAAATTTCGGACACCTCTAACTAATGTCAACACAATGTCTACTAGGGCTCAGCTAGTGAGAGTGTCCTTGTCGCCCTGCTCTCAGCCAGACACAAGACAATCAAACAGCTGAAAGAGAAACTACCATACATTGACGATGGACAGTTGCTGTCAAAGCTTGTTGGCTACTGTTCGAAACTGGTAAGCGATTTTTCTAAAACTGCCAAATCAATCAGGATAGTAATCGGGGGAGGGGGAGGGAGGGGGAGGAAGGTGAGGGAAAAGGGGGTGGGGTGGGGGTGGGGGGGGGGGACCTAACCTGAATATAGCAGTCCACAGGTCCAAAGGCATTAAACAGGCATCTGAGTTTAAAAATCTTGGAACAACATTTACTGAAATGGGCAATTAAATGAAGAAATTAACATCAGATGCATAATTGTAAGCAAGCATTAGGACAGCTCTTACAGCATAAGACTCGCGATCGGTAAAAAGAAACTCTGACAAAGCCTAAGCAATGCCAGACATAGTCGCAGCAAACTAAAAAAAAAAAAAAAACTATGGAAATGTTTGAGAAGCGCTTTAAGAGTGACCAGAAGATATAAAATCAGGAATGAGGTCATAAGTGAAAAAGTCGCCACAGAACCAATTCTAAAGTTTATAGAAAGACAGCAAATTAAATGGCACCGGAAACAGTACAAGAGGAAGTAAAGACAGCGACAAATGAATCAGGCCATCGACATCTTGCGCTCTTAAGACAACGGATAGCAAGAAGACGGATAGATCCCCTGTCACTTAAACATGTATGTCGTAAAGAGCTACCAGAGCACTCGCATTGGCAGCAAACAAACAGCCACATATGCGGTGATAATATTAAACTCCACGAACATGATTCAGAAAACAGCAACAGGCGGCCTCCACCCTGAATAGACATCATTTGGAAGTCGCACTTAACCTCCTTCACATGGATCGATACATCTGGGCAAGCCGGAGTTAATGGGATTGAAAGTGAGAGTATTGCACCACTGCATGCTAGAAGCTGCATGGTCGAAGAAGATGTAAAACTAGGTTGCCGGATAATGATAAATCTCTGGCGCCTAAAGATTACACGACCTCGGAGTGAACTGAGGCGGAGCAAGCCACTGACGTCTTCTAGTGCAAGATATGAATTTCTTTTTAGGGACAATCAGTAAAGGTACCTTAGGAGTGGCTGCTGCATTTAAAGACTGATTACGCATGGAAATACCCAGTGTGTAGTGATTTCGGTTGTGACGTCATAACATTGTCTGGAATAATTTACTGTACCTTGACAGATGCATAATAATATAAAAAAAATAATGATACATAATAAGGCAGAATAATGTATAATGAGTCACGCAAATGAATCCATAGATTTGTTTTGTACAGGATATTCTGGTGTAGGTGTTCCTGAGCAGACTGACAGATTATCTGCTGCCATCCTCTGGGCCAAAAGGGAAAAAACAGGCTTCAGTTTTAACAGGTTGCAGTTGGTACCATCAGTATGGGAACTCTTTGTTGACCTTTGAGGAAAGGGGCGGAGCGCGTATGGGAATGCCTTGAGTTTAGCAGTGCTAATTCTTGGCTGATTGATTCATTCACTGGCTTTCGTTCATTTTAAAACATTGGACTTTTCGTTGAGTCAGGCCCATTCCTGTGTAGAGAAAGCAGGCATGATTGGCTTTGTCAAGATGAGACAACTCGATGTGGACGAGAACTACTCGCTTCGTGGCCACGTTTTGGAAGATGCTATAGAGGTAGGAGTTGTGGACCTTGGATTGTGAACTCTTGTGGTGTGTCTTTCTTGTAACTATTTTCTCCCTCCCGACTAGCACCTGAAGGTTTGACCACCAAGGTGAGCCGGAATCTTGGAGCTCAAACACATCGGCCTCCCCACCTCCGAAAAGAATTGTTTTTGTTGTTGGTGTTGGGGGGGGGGGGGGGGGGGGGGGGGGGGGGGGGAAGAAGAGGGAGGGGGGTAAAAAGTTATAAATCATGAATGGGTTGAGTGCTACCTCCAATCCTAAACATGTGTAATGTTTTCATTTAAGTAATTGTCTGTCCCTATAATCTTATTTCAAATATTTAATGTTTTTTTATTTGCCTTATTTAAAGTCATCCCCATGTGGAATGCAATTGTTTGTTTGTAGCCCCTCTCTGGCATCTGCAGAGGGTCCTGAATATAGCCGGGGCATAGATTTGGCCTAGCCATAGATATGGCCTAACAGCTGAAAGGGGTTTCTCAGACCTCTTTACGGGTAATCCTCACCCGCATAGTGGCACTTTGTGTCACCAGGTGTTTATCGCTTCTGTGATGTTCTGGTAGGGTACAACTACCTACCTACTTATCTATTAGCTACACAGCGCACATTAATAAAAATATTATAAATAATTATAGTTATTATCACTAATATCGTTATTAACCAGAGGTCGTGGGTTCAAATCACCGTCGAGCCGGAATTGTTTTTGTTTTCAGAAATGATCTTGGCTTCCTGGTCGAGATAACCATAAACGGGTAAAAGGTAAAGTCTGGAGAAGCAAAGGTGGTCGGCGTTATTTTGATTACATCTCTCACTGAGTGTCGATCAGCCTTAAATATATGTCAAGCACTATACCCCCCAATACACCATATATACTACAATATACCATCTATATATACAATATACCATCTATATATACAATATACTACAATATACCATCTATATATACAATATACTATGTACCTAATTTTTCTAGGAAAGACGATGTTAGTGGTGTTAGTGTTTTCATGTTTATAAGATGCATCAACATTTCTAAACATTATCATTCTTATATTTATACGCTCGGCTGCGGATCGGAGGATCCTGGCTTCGGCTTCTGACGTGGACCGGACTTGTTTTAAAAAATCACCTTGGCTATCAGGTCGACCCAGCCTTGAGTGGGTACCAGGTACAGTCCTGGGAAGTAAAGGCGACCGGCGTGATGCTGACCACATCACCCACAGAGTGCCGATTGGTTTATAAAATATAGGTCTAGCGCTATGTACCCAATACGCCTGAAGGCATCGGAAAGGGTTATTTACCTAATTACTTATTCTTATATTTATACAAACTGCTGGCTAATTCTTCACAGGAGGACAAGAAAATGGGTCTGATTCCTTTTTTTGTAAGTATTTCTGTGCAAATAATTCATACATTTCTCATATTTAACTGATTTGCATGTGTTTAGGAATTCTCATCGCTCAGCATCATCATCATTTAGCAGATCATTTACAGTGCATCGCTCTCGTTACGGCACATGTGAAAGTGTCTCATTCTCTAGCCGTTTCTCCAGCCCTCTTCGCTTTCATAAGCCAGTGCATCTTCAGTGTTTTGTATTCGCTTTTGTCTCGCTTTGCGGAAACCGTAAAATCAGTCACCATTATCTCCAGGCCACCTTGACTTTTAACATGGCCAGAATATCCGAGCTTTCGGAGCAGAATGCTGTTTATGAGCCAATTCTCCTTGACGCTCAGCTGATCATGTAGGATGTTGATTTTTTTTTTTTTTTTCGTTTGTTTTTTAATTTCATTATTTTTTAAACTAAAATAATTAAAACTACGAACCTGCCATTACTGCCTATTTTAACCACTTGTGTGTATGCGGGTGGTGGTAGGAGTGTGTGTGGGGGAGGGGGAGGGGATTCAACCAGGCGATTTAGGACCGCAGACTAGTGTAGTCGCCTTAGACAATGCACGGTTACGATTTAATCGTTGCTACTAAAAAGCTTCGTAACCTGACATGGGCTTCAACTCTGGTCCATACTGTTACAAGTTATTTACTAAATTCTAAATTACCGTTATACCCCAAATTAATAGATTCTAAATTCCCTGTGCACCATAAAAACAGTAGATTCTCAATTCCCCTTTTAAACCAAACTACTGGAATCTTAATTCCGAGTCTATCCCTAACTTATTAATTGTAAGTAGGTTTCACAGTTGGGGGATCTTTGCTATTTCAATTGACCATTAGTGTTTTTATGTGAACAATGCCAATGACCCATGACCCCATTATATGGATTTATTTTCATAATGAGTGTAACGAAGCTAAGTTTGGGTCTATTTTATTATACTAGCATCATCGTATGTGTTGTTGTTGTTTGCTGATTAAGGTTTTCTTCCTCTCCATTCTCTGTTTCTCCTCCTTTTCCTCTGCTTCTTCTTCTTCTTCTTCTTCTTCTTCTTCTTCTTCTTCTTCTTCTTCTTCTTCTTCTTCTTCTTCTTCTTCTTCTTCTTCTTCTTCTTCTTCTTCTTCTTCTTCTTCTTTTTCCTCTGCTTCTTCTTCTTCTTCTTCTTCTTCTTCTTCTTCTTCTTCTTCTTCTTCTTCTTCTTCTTCTTCTTCTTCTTCTTCTTCTTCTTCTTCTTCTTCTTCTTCTTCTTCTTCTTCTTCTTCTTCTTCTTCTTCTTCTTCTTTTTCTTCTTCTGCTGCTGCTGCTTCTTTCTCTGCTTTTTTTTTCTTTGTCTTTTTCTTCTGCTTTCATAAGTAAAATGTCGGTTAGCATGTTGTGATTTACAGCTAGCCTGCGATATCTGTTCCTTTCAGTCCAACACAACCAATTTCAGCAAACGCCTAATCAGTAGCCTTTATGACATGCTTGTTACGGCGCAGTAGGATCTATTCTTTGTGGCCCCAGTGAGCCACCGGAACCCACACGGGAATTGAAAGACCTTCGATCTACAACGTGGATTTGCTTTACCTTCGTGATTATGTTTATGCTGGCCAGTTTGACTTTCAGCTCTGGTTGAATGTGTCAGTCAAATGAAAACATGTTGCTAACTATGTTTCGAGAACCGCTGCAGTGTAGCGAGTAGACAGCCTTGAGTGTACATCAGGTGCAGTCTTGGAAAGTAAAGGCAGCTGGCGTGATGCTGATCACATCACTCTCCCAGTGCTGACTGGTCTATAAAATACAGATCTAGCCCTATATGCCAATTACGCCTAAAGGGGTGGAACGGGGTTCTTGACTATGTTTACAACTATATATACTCCTTGTTTTTTTTTTTTGTTTTTTTATCTAGGGATTTTTATTCGACTGTTTTTAATTGCACAAATTCTGAAATACCAATAGAGACATAATATCCAGCAGATTCGATTCGCATAATTGAAACATTGCGGCACACACAACAAGCAGCTGTCAGAGTGGCTAGTGAAATTTCAAACTATTCTGAGGAACAACGGACATATATTAATCTTTGATCTGATTCGAATTAACATAGTAACCTTGCATTAATACTAGAAAGCGTTTAAACAGTGAAGGCGTCCTGTGTGATAATTACCACAGTCAACATTTCTGTAGTATTTTGACAAGATATCATAACCTCCCTTTTACAATAGAACATCGGGAAGAAAGGCCAGAGGAAGACCCAGGAACAAATGGATAGATGTCACTCAAATCACGCGAGAGGCACAAAACAAATATTTTAAACCACGACACTGGGCTGCAACCCGGTAAAAGTGAAGAAGACAATAGATAGATAGATAGATCATAACCTCGATGTGTATAAAATGACAGAAACAGGACTTCATACGTAAACTTAAACTAAGTTTCACACACACACACACACACACACACACACACACACACGCGCAAATAGTGTGTCATCTCCACACTGAAGGTTTGCTACAGTGTAACAAATGCCATATTGAGGGATATAACGCACTGAGGCCCCAATCTCTTCTACGATGTAACTCTCACACTACTATCTTCAAACCGCAAGAATGGTGTTTTTCAATTAACAGTGGTTGACGGGAAAACCGAAAGCATTTATTAACCTCCATGACACAGATAGCACTTTGTAAAGGTTAAACTGTGTCCGACAGGTGTGTGCCACGCTCGGTACCACGGCTTGCTGCTCCTTCGATAGCCTCAGCGAACTGGGTGACGTGGCCAGACGTCAGGGCATTTACCTGCATGTGGATGCGGCGTATGCTGGGAATGCCCTCATCTGCCCCGAGTTTCAGTATCTCAAGGAAGGCGTGCAGGTAAATTCAGTACATTTTCAGCTTGAATAGTAGGCTGACGACAGACAGACAGGTGGTCAGATTATCAGACGGGTAGATAGGCAGATTGACAGGGAGACAGACAGGTGGCCAAATAAGAAGGCAGACACAGACACTGGCAGAAAGAATGAACTGCCTTTATTTCCAAATGCTCACAAATCAGGCAGGTATGCAGTGTTACATTAGACTCTTTCAAACACTTATCTCTCACACGGCAATCGTATTTTATATAGATCAAACATTGAGTGTTCATATATTGAAATTCATAGTATTTATGTAAATAACAAATACAAAAGCATGCATGGCAAATGTAGACAGAAAAACAAACAACCAGACAGACAGCCTGTTTCACTCTATGCATACATTATTCATGCTCATATCGTTTTAGCAGATAATAATAATAATAATAATATTAATAATAATAATAATAATAATAATAATAATATTAATCGACTAATCGACGCAGACAGACAGACGGGCGGAATGATAGATAGATAGATAGATAGATAGATAGATAGATAGATAGATAGATAGATAGATAGATAGATAGATAGATAGATAGATAGATAGATAGATAGATAGATAGATAGATAGATAGATAGATAGATAGATAGATAGATAGATAGATAGATAGATAGATAGATAGATAGATAGATAGATAGATAGATAGATAGATAGATAGATAGACAGATAGATAGATAGACAGATAGACAGATAGACAGATAGACAGATAGACAGATAGACAGATAGATAGATAGATAGATAGATAGATAGATAGATAGATAGATAGATAGATAGATAGATAGATAGATAGATAGATAGATAGATAGATAGATAGATAGATAGATAGATAGATAGATAGATAGATAGATAGATAGATAGATAGATAGATAGATAGATAGATAGATAGATAGATAGATATATTAGTTCACCTTTCCTATTTATCCATCAATCCACTATAAAATTGCCTAAAACTTCACAGAATGCAAATTCCTTGTGTTTCAACACAAACAAATGGCTGCAGGTGAACTTCGATTGCTCACTACTTTGGTAAGATTTGTTCCGTTTCTGTTTATGTGAACTACATTTACCATCACCACCAAAACCATCATCATCATCGTCGTCGTCAGCATCATCATCATCGTCGTCGTTGTCAGTTTCCAATACAGAATAACTACCCGGTTCCTAGTCTCCAGCCATTTTGAGTTCCTGGCGAGAGTCCATATGTTTAAAATAGTCTGCAGCAGCGTCGACACAAAATGAAAACATGAGAACCTTTTCACTTTGTTGATTAAAATGGGATGGGAATATCAGGCCTCACACCCCAAACTGACAGAGCTGTGTGTGTGTGTGTGTGTGTGTGGGGGGGGGGGGGGGGGGGGGGGGGGGGGGGGGCTGAGTCTCCCTGTATTTGATAATGAGGCTAAGAAGCCGCTTTTAACAGTTTATAAACTTTCTTTTAAAAAACATTTTAGTTTGTCGATTTCATATAATTTAATGTAAGTTATTGTGTTTATTTGCCATTGGACACATTACTACTACTACTACTACTACTACTACTACTACTACTACTACTACTACTACTACTACTACTACTACTACTACTACTACTACTACTACTACTACTACTGCTGCTGCTGCTGCTGCTGCTGCTGCTACTACTACTACTACTACTATTGCTGCTACTATTACTACCACTACTACTACTATTATTACTACTACTATTACTACTACTACTACTACTACTACTACTACTACTACTACTACTACTACTACTACTACTACTACTACTACTACTACTACTACTACTACTACTACTACTACTACTACTACTACTACTACTACTACTACTGCTACTGCTGCTGCTGCTGCTGCTGCTACTACTACTACTACTACTACTATTGCTGCTACTATTACTACCACTACTACTACTATTATTACTACTACTATTACTACTACTACTACTACTACTACTACTACTACTACTACTACTACTACTACTACTACTACTACTGCTGCTGCTGCTGCTGCTGCTGCTGCTGCTACTACTACTACTACTACTATTGCTGCTACTATTACTACCACTACTACTACTATTATTACTACTACTATTACTACTACTACTACTACTACTACTACTACTACTACTACTACTACTACTACTACTATTACTACTAAAGCAAATACTATTACAACAACAACTACTACTACGACTACTATCTTTATTATCATCATGACAACTAATGTCACAAATTATAGTCACAATTAGAAGGGAAAAAAAACCACCACACCTAATTCTATACTGAAATAGTGCCAGTGACTACGCCCTTGGTGCCTATTTATATGCCCCTTGGTGCCAGTGTCTACACCCTTACTGCCAGTGTCTATGCCCCTGGTGCCAGTGTTTATACCCCTGGTGCCTGTGTCTATGCCCTTAGTGCCAGTGTCTATGCCCCTCGTACCAGTGTCTATGCCCCTGGTGCCTGTGTCTACGCCCTTGGTGCCTGTGTCTACGCCCCTTGGTGCCAGTGTCTACGCCCTTAGTGCCAGTGTCTATGCTTATGGTGCCAGTGTCCATGCCTTTGGTGCCAGTGTCTATGCCCTTGGTGCCAGTGTCTATGCCCTTGGTGCCATTGTCTATGCCCTTGGTGCCATTGTCTATGCCCTTGGTGCCAGTGTCTATGCCCTTGGTGCCAGTGTCTATGCCAATCGAAGTTTGCTTGATGTGGGGGATGTGGGCATTACCACAACGGTCGGAGAAAAAACACACACACATTACCTGGTCTCATTTTCAGCTAGGCCGACGTAGACTGGAAAGACTATCAGAAACAGAGATACGGAAGAGAGTGTATTATTACATGATGTTTGGCAGCTTTTTACCATGGCATGGGAGCCAGGTCGCACACGAACTAATGAAAAAAAAAAAAAGTTATATGCCGTCTCCATAATGAAGTTTGGCTACAGCATACCACTGTTGCCTTTAGAAATATTAGTTAGTGAGGCCTCAATATCTTCCACAGAACCACTCTAGTGCCATTGTTCCGGAACCACGGGAAATGTTTTTCTTTTATCCGTCCTCGGCGGGGAACGAACCACAGTAGTCGAGTATCATGAAATTGTTAACCAACTGATGCACACTTTTGGAGACCGCAAGTTGTGGAGAGACATGATCGCCCACGCAAGGCACTTGATGATGATTACAGCCTGGGAGAAGACGCCAAACTTAAAATACATCCATTCCTCTAGAGGGATTTGAACACAGAAAGCTTACTAATCACTGATGCGGTGATTCCTGTGCACATTAAGTGTGTCTCTTTAGAATTACTAGGTCTAAGCAGCCTTAATTGGATACCCAAAAAAAATTTCCTGGGGGAAAAAAGGCGGCCGTTGTGACGCTGACTACATCATTAATCGAGTACCGATTAGTTGACAAAACCATGGTTCTGGCGCATAAATTCGAAGCCATGAAATGGGTCTTAAAAACAATGCCTGCAATTAACGCCTTACGGAAACAACTTCCATTAGTATTCTGTGGTGGCTGGTGTTTGTTTTTCCACCAGATACACTGACAGCTGCTTGTTGTTTTTAATACAGTACTTGGATTAATTTGATGGAATGTACTGTCACTGTACTAGCAATGAAGACTGTCTGACAGCAGACAAGAGAAGAACGGCAATAGCAATACAATTAAAAGTCTATGGTTAAGCACCAGCAAGGAAATTAGAGTTAAATAGAATGAAAATAGTGGCTTTTGAGCTGAAATGGTATAGAGAGATTCTTAGAATACCATAGACAAAGGAAAGAAGAAATAATGACATTTTAAAAGATCAAAGAAAGATTTGCTGATAAACAGCATCTTGTCTTGAAAGCTGAACTATTTTGGTCGTATCAAGCGCCATTGCGGATAAGCGGGGTGGGGGATGGGGAACAGAGCGGACGGCATGGTACCAGGAAGGAGGCCAGAGGCCGACCAACACGAAGATGGGCGCAGGATATAAGTGTCTCCTTGAACATGAAAGAGCATGAGATGATAGAGCTAACGAGAAATCGAGTTTCTTTCAGGCAGACCGCAATGAGATAGACATTCTGCAAAGGACCTGCTGCATGATGATAATGTTCTATCACTACATGCACTTTCATGTGTATCGTATGCTGATAAAGGTTTTCGAGCCACAACATTCATTTTGTCGTTGGTGGTTGTATTATTGTCAAGCTAACTAGTTCTACCTGTAGTTTGAATTGCTTTTTTGTCATGAAGCTATACATGTTATCATATCTGAAAGTATAACTGCATGCTATGAACCTCCTCCACTAGGGTCCGCAGTGTTGATGATCTGACAACTGCCCTCACCGTAGACCCACTTTACTTACAACACAAGCACGGAGACAAGGCAATAGATTTGAGAGTAAGTCCATTAGATCCTGATCCTCTAAAGAAGATGTTAGTAGACCATTTCTACTCTATGTACTTAAAAAGCACTGCTTCACAGTCACTCAACTCCGTGTGTTCCCAGTGACCTTGTCAGAACCAAAACGTTAACAAGAAGTCAAGGACACTTTTCATGCTAGTAGTCCATCCGGTACTTGATGCCAGGGTGAGTCCGGTTTTCACCGGGACAGCGCAGTTTTTTGGGGGCGATGTGCCCCAGCTGTCTTGTCGGCACTCAAAAAAAAAAAAAAAAATGCAAATTCTGCCGTTGTATAGACATATGGGAATAAGCAAGAATAGTTTTATATATATATATATATATATATATATATATATATATATATATATATATATATATATATATATATTTAGAAGGAAGCAGTCATCATTTTTCGGCCATGTTATGAGAAGAGGCAAAATAGAACATGTTGTGACCACTGGAAAGATCTGTGGAAGGAGGGATAGAGGAAGACAACGAGAGAAGATTCTTGACAGTCTTGTTGCATGGCATGGGGTGTGTCGGCACACGAACTGATACATGCTGCAGGAGATCGTGGATAATGGGGAGACATGATCGCCCACGCCAGTCGGCAAGGCACATAATATATATATATATATATATATATATATATATATATATATATATATATATATATATATATACACACATATATATATATATATATATATATATATATATATATACACATATATATATATATATATATATATATATATATATATATATATATATATATATATATATATATACACACATATATATATATATATATATATATATATATATATATATATATATATATATATATATGTATACATACACACACACACACACACACTAACAAGCATAAACCATTTCTATATTTTGTGTGTACATTATGAATCAACCTTTACTCCTCCTAGAACTTTATCAATACACGGACTAAATGTTTAGTTGCTATTATGGCTACAATGTTTCATTTAACAGTCACATTGGCCGTCAGGTTACTCTGCATTTCTTGTATTTCTTGCTACAATCACTTAAAAATAAACTTTTGCTGGAGTTATATCCCCCTAGTGGATGTCACAAGACGGAAGACACATGTTGTACTCGCTCTTCCATGGAGTTTCTATTACATATACGGCAGCAGTGGAGATTATGATCAGAATAAAACGTTATTCACTATACTAGGTGAAGCGGGTTAATTAAATCTAGTATATATATATATATATATATATATATATATATATATATATATATATATATATATATATATATATATATATATATTCCATTTAATAGTTATAAAAACTTTAAATGCTTTAAATGTATTCACTCGAATTTTCTTTGTAACATTTTTTTTTGTTCCATTGCCTTTTAAGAACATATTGTTTTGTTTATTTCGAGTTTTATTGCTACTGACGAACGAACCGTTCACTCCTCACCAAACCTATCTTCTGGCTCATGTATGCATGACTGCTTTCTCCAACACTGTTTTTCAGCTCATGCTGTCTCATCCCTCTATGCCAGTGGTTCTCAACCTGCTGGTCGCGACCCTTTCATATGGGTCGCCTGAGACCATCGGAAAACAAATATTCATTGACGTTATGAAGGACAATAATTGACTGAGGGTCGGGGCATTAGAAAGATTGAGAGCCACTGCTCTATGCCATGATAGATGGCTGACGAGTTTCCTGACCTAGACCTAGCTGTTTCCACTGGAACTCCTGTGCCCTACACCACTCTAACAAACTGTATCACAGCCAGTTAAGAAAGCTTTTAGACAGGCCCCAGTCATTACACTCTGGTTAACAGTTACATACTTAAATAAAATGTTTCTACATCCATAGCACTGGGGTATACCTCTGAGCCGGCGATTTCGTGCACTGAAACTCTGGTTTGTGCTTCGAACATACGGCATCGAGGGACTGCAGAAACGCATCAGGGAGGTATGTTTAAATGGATTAATATTTGGCTTTTGCTGGACCTGATCCATACAATGTTAGACCCATATTTAAAAAAAAATGTTTTACACCAGTCGGTACTCGATGGGTGGTGTGGTTAGCACCTCTGTACTTCCCATAACATTACATAAAACACATATTAAACTTGGTCGACCTGGGAGCCCACGTCAGTTTTGGAGTGGGAGAAATCCACCTCCATGCAAATTTAAACCTTAGACCAGCAGGCCGGTACAACACTTCGCTACCACTGACCTCAGTCCTCGAGTTTTATCAGCGTCTAAAATAGTTGGTGACCGTTTTGTCAATTTTTATTTAAAGGTATAGGGCATATAAATCACTGAAAAGTTCTTCCAGTATTTTTTCTCGGAGACTATTATGGGAAACATAATAGATCCATTGTATCTTTACTTAAAATTTAAGGCAACCTGGAGATATAACCATGATGAAAATTTGGGTGCTATACTTTCAAAGTGGCAATATACACAGGGCTGGTTACTATTGCGAAAGCCAGTTATCTTTAGTATTATCATACCAAACGTTACAGTTGAGAGAATATTGAGGGAAATCAATGGTTAAAATCATTCACACATCAGGCGTTAATTGTGACTGAAAGATTTTAAAAAAAAGTAAAGTAAAGATCCCTTTTCACGCCTTTCGGCGCATCGGGCATATGGGCAGAGCGTCCCATATTTTTACAGACTATCCACTGTGGGTAATGTGGTCAGCATTACGCCGGCTGTCTTTACTTTCCCAGGACAGCCCATCCTGGTACCCATTTTAGGCTGGGTCGACCTGCGACGTCCCATACCACGACAAAAATCCACGCAGCCTGCAGTGGGTTTCGATCGCGGTTTGCTGGCTCACGAGTCGGACTCGCAACGCCTTAGCCACGGACGCCGCCGACTGAAAGATTTAATACACTAATAATAAACGGCGACTAAATACCGGTTTTCTGAAATCTAATTTGTTTTGGCCAAAATGAGCTGATATCGAAGCCTAACTGTAAATCACGAAACAACGCTGGTCTATAGCCATTTTAAGGGCGATCACAGAAGACCCAGCAGCAGCAATTTAAAATGATGACGATGATAACTGCGATGTTTAGCAATTAACGTGTGCAGCATGTTTGTGTTTGCAGCACTGCAGACTTGCCAAGCTGATGGAGTCCAAGATTCTGGGAGATGAACGTTTTGAGGTTCTTGGTGACGTCACCATGGGGCTTGTTTGCTTTCGTCTGATTGTAAGTGTGAACTGCCTTTCTCGTGAAACTACCTATGAGACAGAATTAGGCACATAGCAGGCAAACTACATTGACTTTATTTATATTCTTCATATATTCTACATTAATATACTGTGTGCATTTTCTGTATTTATATTTAACACTAATGTTTACATTTATAGTATACATTTATTTTTTAGATCCCGGAAAGGCTAACCCGGTCCACAGAAGTTGGATGTGCCTACCGCAAGGTGCAAATATCGCAGCTATGCTGTAAACGGGCACCACGCAATTACATCTCTGGATGAACGCAGAAAAAGAATATTCTAGATCAGTGGGGGGGGGGGGGTCTTACAAAATACTCAAGGGGACGTTGGGGTCTTGCTATATACTCAAGGGAACGTTGGGGTCTTGCTATATACTCAAGGGGACGTTGGGGTCTTGCTATATACTCAAGGGGACGTTGGGGTCTTGCTATATACTCAAGGGGACGTTGGGTCTTGCTATATACTCAAGGGGACATTGGGGTCTTGCTATATACTCAAGGGGACGTTAGGGTCTTGCTATATACTCAAGGGAACGTTGGGGTCTTGCTATATACTCAAGGGGACGTTGGGGTCTTGCTATATACTCAAGGGGACGTTAGGGTCTTGCTAAATACTCAAGGGGACGTTGGGGTCTTGCTATTTACTCAAGGGGACGTTGGGGTCTTGCAATATACTCAAGGGGACGTTGGGGTCTTGCTATATACTCAAGGGGACGTTGGGGTCTTGCTATATACTCAAGGGGACGTTGGGGTCTTGCTATATACTCAAGGGAACGTTGGGGTCTTGCTATATACTCAAGAGGACGTTGGGGTCTTGCTGTATACTCAAGGGGACGTTGGGGTCTTGCTATATACTCAAGGGGACGTTGGGGTCTTGCTAAATACTCAAGGGGACATTGGGGTCTTGCTATAAACTCAAGGGGACGTTGGGGTCTTGCTATATACTCAAGGGGATGTTGGGGTCTTGCTATGTACTCAAGGGGACATTGGGGTCTTGCTATGTACTCAAGGGGACATTGGGTTCTTGCTATGTACTCAAGGTGGAAGTTACCAGGGAAAAAATGTTGGCGACCACAGTTCTAGCTGTATGTTCTACGTACATATCTTTACATTTGACTTCTTTAATCGTCTTCAGTGACACCTGTGAGGTTTGACTTCCGGTCAAAATAACTGACTGCTGGCTGACGCTCTGAAACCATTTTTGTTTCCAGCTAGATTTTGCTGATACCAGCTCCCCATTTCTAGACCGGAAATCCACATATTTCGTCGCCCAGCTACTGAACTGAGTGCTTCGTGTAACACTGTGAGCTGGGGATTTTGTGTGGAAGGTTTTCCTGTTCCGCCAGCGGAATATTGTAGTGCAATGCTGACCGTGGTAATTTATCGTTTGGGCCAACAGTGAGCTGCAATTCTGGCGTGGGGCCGATAGCATTGGCACATCATCAACTGTCTTATGTATTCTTAGTTTGTGCGTACAAGTCTTAAAATTTTGCCGAGACTGACAGTAAGTTTTCCTACTAGTTTTCAAATTGGTCGGCGAATGACGTTCGGTGTGATTTCCACTCGTTCAAGGCGGAGCGGTTATGTGACATTCCAACTGTAGTGAAATTAGAACCTCGACTAACGACCTGTGAGATGCTTGCTTGTCGCCAACTGAACCACACGAAAGCGAGTAACAGTATGAGAAAGAATATGGGAACAACACCTTCGACATATTCATTACCATACAGATCTTTAGAATGCAGCCACAACAACTACCATTACAGGTGCAATAGATCTGAAGTGAATTCAAGAAAGTGTGAAAGAAGAATATACACTGACGACAGTAACGGCATTATGCATCCACACGGAATGACAATGGGAAATGCCCAGACTATCAAGCTATGGGCCGTACTGTAGCTTCATTGGCAAAAGTAGATTAATTATAAAGATGATGATGGGGCTTTGATTATGATGGTAATGATGATGAGGAAGATGACGATGATTGTCTTGCCTCGTTTGCAGGGTCCGAACACGTTAACACAGAAGCTACTGAAGCTGATCAACGATGGAGGGCTGCTTCACATGGTCCCAGCCATGCTCAACGAGCATTACATCATAAGGTATGTTCACTAACCGTCTGACCTCTTCCGGCTTCTACCTAAACATTTCAACACTTTCGCGACAAGAAGATTAGCATCTTGCATGCCAGTCCAGTAGGACAATCTCAGATGCCCCATTCAACCTGCTAAAAGTTATAATTAGGAATTATGGTGGCAGATATCACAGCCTAACTGTAAACCCCAACATAACATGCAACCGCTATTTTAAGGGCGAATGCGGAAGAAGAAGTAGGCATACAGAAAAATGCTTAAAATTCCTAGGGCAGCCAGAAATAAAAATGTTAATTTTGAGAAGATAAAACGAAGACAACATATAAACATAAAAATGTGGCGGTCGTCAATTTTTGGGTTACACTGTAAGAAGAGGAAACTGGGGCATGCGAGAACAGGGAAGCTTTATAAAAAGAAGGAGAAAGAATGGACGAGTAGATTCTAGACAGCCTTTGTCTCGGATCACTTTTGCATTTGACGTCTATGAAGGGTTCCAGAATAGACAGGCAACTATGGCAGTCGTAGTGGATCTCGAGGATGCTTGTAAGAGAGTAAGAAAGATAACGACATCTTGATGACTGCACTGAAGGAGAAGAAGGTCAGTGCATGGGTGGTGAATTAGTATGGTAGTAATTTTGTTATAATTTACCACGGCTCACAGTCGACTCGGGGTAAATGAGTATCAAGTAGTCTCACGGGAAGCAAAAGTGGTGACGGTGTCATTGATGCCTTATCTATTAATTATTCCATTAATGATTGTTTTTTTTTTTTTTTAGGAATCAAGGGGATAAATGAGGTGCAATCAACCGATCCTCTGGAATTTAACTTTTGTTGTCTGTGTTCCCCTTGTGGGTTTTTAAAAAGAATTAATAGATCCATTGCCCCTTAACAAGCATGTCATAACAAGCATTCCCGGCACGGTAACAATAGCTTTCGATTTTTATGTTGTCTAGTGTATTCTTCTATCTTTGTACTTCTTCCTATGAGTGCCTATCAATACACTTTTTGTTGCTTGATAATTTCATAATGTCATAAAAGACCAATAATTTGGGATTTTTCATTCGAAGTGTGAGTACATCTGCATAAAAGGCGAGGAACGAACATCGATAACAAAATAAGCCAGATTTCTACAACAGTTATACACAAAACTCAAGACCAAAGTCTAGAAGTGGACGAACAGCCAAAACATTTTGCCGGAATTTACAGCCCATAAACGCGAAAAATATAAATTTGTTCTTTTTTCTGTCCGTGTAGACATGTGAGTATAATGTTCTATACATGATAGGTTTGCGCTCTGCACGGAACATGCTTGTGACGAGGACATCATGTTCGCCTGGAAAGTCATCTCATCGACAGCCACTGACCTACTGCACAGAAGATTGTGTGTGGACAGCAACAAAGTGGACACCTGTAAGTATTCAAGGTTTCTTTAACAAGCGGAAGACAGAAAAAGATGGCGGATTTGTGGGGCTAGTGCTTCTATCCATTCAACTCCACGATCCCAGCGGACCAAGAGCTACCTAATCGTGGTTTAAAAAATCTCAATCCAAGATTGCACCAGATTTGATCCCATATGGCTCGGTCTCTCTCTGCAGAACGGCAAGCCGTCTGACGAGAGCATGGGATAAAGCACGAATTCCCTAGTTCCATCAAATTAGGGGGGGGGGGGGAAACTTGGGTTTTTAGTCTATCCACATTTCAAATGCTACTGCGTGATGTAGAGCCATACACCTCACTAGATATGGATAGATATGAGAGAACTGAAAGAGGTATTAAAAGACGAATGCAAAAGTCAAGAGCAGCTTTCCCATCACTAGGAAATTTGGGGTGGCCAAAAGAAATTAGAACTAGTACTAAACTTAAATTGTTTATTTTTAATGTCAAATAAGTATTGTTGTGTGGGGCGGAAACACGGAGAACAACTAACGCAATTACAAGGCATAGAAAAAAAGACCCCTCCCCCCAAAAAAACAACGGAAAAGGGGGGTAGAGAGTTACGTTAACAAGATAGGGAGGATCTAGGTAGAGCTGCATGCAATAGTGAAGGATAGAGCGACAAGGCATGAGTTGGTTGAGGGCCTATGCTCTATTAGGGGATATATATGGCAAAATAAAACGAAGAATACGTCGAGGAACTGTGTGATGATAAGAGACCAGAAGCAGATTTGCATGACAAAACTAAAGGGTCAGCAGTGCTGACTGCAGGAGTTGAGGATGCATTATATTAAACAAAGAAATGAATCGCACCTGTTCAATACAACATCACATTGAAAGCAATTAAAACACTGGAAATCTCTGTAATTGAAATAACAACACAGCTGCAAATGATATTTATACAAATCGGTACGTTTATACTTGGACATTAACAAAAGAACACGAGAGAAGACTAACCACCTGTGAAATGAGATGTTTGAGAATGGCTGCGAATAAAGGAAATGCTAAAAACGATTGTGGTAGAAAGTAATAAAATGAGGGCCTCTGCTTGAGTAATGGGAAGTCAGATGTAAAGACTATATCAAAGAAAAGAACATCGGCTCAATGTATAATGACAGTAAAATATATAACTTTAAGACAAGTACAGAAATTTAAGTACCTAGGCACACTGATAACATCCGACGGAAGATGTATCACAGAGATAAGGAAGAGAAAAGGACAGACTTAAACTGAATTTCATCAAATAAAGAACATATTATGCAATAAATCCATGTCGCTGAAGATAAGGAAACACATTCTAGCATGCCATAAAGAGCCAGATTTAACATGTGGCTGTAGTTTTACAGAAAAGTCCTTTAGGAATTCCATGGAAAGCGTTAAAAGAGAAACGGATGTTTTGAAAGAGGCAAGGGTTAGAAGACAACAAATCACAATTATTAGAAAGAGACAATCGATATTGTTTGTTGATGTTATGAGAAGGAAACTGGAGCATGCTGCGATCACTAGAAATATCAGTGGGGGGAAAAGGACAGAAGAAGACAACGAGAAACGATTCTCGACAGCTGTTTATCATGACATGCATGGGTGTCAGCACACAAAGTGATGCAATGCATGCTGTTAAAGACAGCAGACAAGGAAAAGCATGGTCGCCCACGTCCGTTGGCAAGACACTTGATGGTGATGATGGCAATGTGAAACAATGCATTGTTACACGTTTCTACACAATACACAAGTAGGAACACTTTTTGAAGCTATCTCTCGTGTGTGTGCGCGTGTGTGCGCGTGTGTGCATCTATTTGTGTGTGTATAATGTATGTATGTACGAGAATTTTTATATGCATAGATCATCATCAACATGTAGCATGTCCTTTGCAGAACGTCGCTCTCATTGAGGTGTGCCTGAAAGAAACTCGGTCTCTCGCCAGCTCTCTCGTCTCATGCACTTTCAGACTCAAGGAGTCACTTATATCCTGTGCCCATCTTCGAGTTGGCCAGGCCCTGCCCCTTCTTCCTGGTAGCATGCCTTCTGCTATTATTTTTCCAATCCGTCATGGCGCTTGATCTGACCAAAATATTTCAGCTTTCGAGACAAGATGCTGTTTATTAGCCAATCTTCCTTGATGTTCAGATCTTTCAAGATGTCAGTATTTGTCCTCTTTTATGCATATATATATATATATATATATATATATATATATATATATATATATATATATATATATATATATATATAATATATATATATATACACATAATATATCTATAGTAATTTGACTGGAAATGAGTTAACATCGAGGTGAACTGGCTCATAAACAGCATTCTGTCCCGAAAGTTTAAGTATTTTGGCCATATCGAACGTCATGGTGGCTTGGAAAAGACGGTGAAGGAGGGTGCAGTTTGTGAGAGGCGAGGCAGGGGTCGACCACCGCATAGATGGATACAGGACATTAAAGATGCATTGGCATTGAAAGAACATTGGGCCAGAGAACTGGCGAAGGAAAGAGATACTTTCAGGTGTGTCGTGAAGAGAGCAAGATTCTGTAAAGCACTTGCTGATTAATGATGAACTTGACTAGGTCAGATTTTGTCTCGATTGATTTCAGATGCCGACGAGGACGCATTTGCTGCCTTCGACGACAAGATTATATTTGATAACCAGAGGCAGCATCTTCAAAGAGCGCAGGTATTTTACGTGTCTGTCATCTGCACCAGAATCTAGAGGCACAGGCATCTTAAGTCCTTCCCCCCGCCCCTAGATATATTTTTAGTGCTGGGAGTGTGGGGGAGAGGGGGGGGGGGAGGAGGAGAGGTTGTATGGTGATAATCAACATTGTTTTCTTGACCTTTGTCAATTCTATCCTCGCGCGCACACACACGTACGCACACTCAAGCACACACATTGGTAGAGAGATAGATGGTATGCCCTTTCAAATTTGCAAACGGATCCTTGGTTGAACTAAACTCATATTTAGAAAAACATTACACTGTGAATGATGTTATGTCATGTTGAAGCTACATCATCAACTCCACCATCTCCTTCACACACAAACACACACACATTCACGCAATTGATCAGAAGATGATAACGATAGATAATGATGATGATGCAGAGGAGAAGAGGGTGGTGAAAGAGGAGAAAAATTTTGAGGTGGAGAAGGAAGAGGGAGACGAAGAAGAAGAAGAAGGAGAAGAAGAAGAAGAAGAAGAAGAAGAAGAAGAAGAAGAAGAAGAAGAAGAAGAAGAAGAAGAAGAAGAAGAAGAAGAAGAAGAAGAAGAAGAAGAAGAAGAAGAAGAAGAAGAAGAAGAAGAAGAAGAAGAAGAAGAAGAAGAAGAAGAAGAAGAAGAAGAAGAAGAAGAAGAAGAAGAAGAAGAAAGAAGAAGAAGAAGAAGGAGACGAAGAAGGAGACGAAGAAGGAGACGAAGAAGAAGAAGAAGAAGAAGAAGAAGAAGAAGAAGAAGAAGAAGAAGAAGAAGAAGAAGAAGAAGAAGAAGAAGAAGAAGAAGAAGAAGAAGAAGAAGAAGAAGAAGAAGAAGAAGAAGAAGAAGAAGAAGAAGAAGAAGAAAAAGAAGAAGTGATATTTTTTTTTTATCTTCCACTAATAGGACATTTGTTATGACTTCCATGTGCTGTTCTTTATTTAACCGTTTCTGAAGGACATTTATCATGTCTTCCATGTGCTGTTTTTTATTTAACTGTTACTGAAGGACATTTATCATGTCTTCCATGTGCTGTTTTTTTATTTAACTGTTACTGAAGGACATTTATCATGTCTTCTATGTGCTGTTCTTTATTTATATTGTATTAATAGGACATTTATCTTGTCTTACATGTGCTGTTCTTTATTTATCTGTTACTAAAGAGCATTTATCATGTCTTCCAGATGCTGTTTTTTAAAATCTGTTACTGATATGGCACCTGTCTTCCAAATGATGGATCTGTTACTGCTAGGACCTTTTTTTAATCTTTACAGTGGTGATCTTTATTTATATGACACAGATGTGCCTTCTATCATATCTTGCAGGTGATGAGAAGCCTATTTTTCAAAATGGTCTCCGACCCAAAGTGCTACAACCCGCGAGTGCTGAGATCTCTGAGTCGCCAGGTGCCAGTCTCAGGCAGGAACGCAGAAAACCAGACCCCACAACACGAGGACAACATGTATGAAAACACCGATTCTGAGACGGACGAGGAAGACCAACTGAAGGATCGCCAAGATGAAAAAGGCAATAAGATAACAAATGATAAGAATGCAGAGGATGGAGGCCACTATGGGTACACTGGAAGTAACCTGGATATGGATCGTGGCAAGAAAAATGTTCACTTTCAGGAAGACGCACAAAACGTGAATGTTGAGACGCAGGAGAAGGAAACAGCACTGTATCCCTCAAATCTAGCACCAGATGAACATGTCAATAACATTGAAAAAATCGATGACAGATTTGTCGGTTACGCCAATAAAAACGGCAATGTGCGAACAAGCGGTACAAGCGGTAAAGATAGGCGGAGACTCCTGAGCCGTTGCAAAACACATGATATTGATGATCTGGATGAGAGAGTCCTGGGGCTCCTACTCGGAGATTCCCCGGCTAAAGAAGACGCAAAGATCATTCTAGAGCGAGCGCCCGCTTGTAGCGCTGCAATCTAGATGACAAACATTGTTCAAAAATAAGAAGAAAGGGTTTGCTAAGGTAATTTGTATTGCTGCTACTGATGTTTTTATTGCAAATAATATTATTTGCATGACAACTACTGTTATTTTATTACAAATACTGTCTTTTCTGATTATAGATAGTGCATTTTTTAAAATACTAAATTATGTTATGTATGCTTTATTATATATATATACCTCATTACAATTTTTTTTTACAAATACTGCTAACAAAGCAATATTTCCCCGTTATGAATTTGAACAACAACAACAGAAAAAAAATGGTTTTCACCTTGCGGTTACTGTAGTATGCACCTAATGAGATACAACGAAATATTCCAGGCAATAAAAGACACAAACAATTGATTGCACAACTTATTGCCTGATATATTTCCCTGTATCTCATCAGGTGCGCTACTACAACTATCCAACTTAAATGCGAATAGTTTCTTTCGATGTTTAGTGTTTGTCTAGTCGTCGAAAGTTCACTGTAGTCTGGTGACTTACTAAGAAAAAATTTACTATAAATTCCGTCTATGGTCTTTGCTGTCATTCAAACAACTAATGATAATTCTATAGTTTCTTTATAAGATGAGAGGAAACATACTGAGTGAATAATGGCTGATACTGTCGGTTTCTTGAGAGGTTTTCCCTATACACTTCTAGTCTTCACATTTGCATTGACCAATCAGCACTCGATATCACTATGGCCACCTTTAGCTCCATAAGTTTGGCCATTTTAGCAACGCTGCCTTGGAAGACCAGGTCAACTGCAAGTTTCCCAGTTTTCAAGAGAATTCAGTCACATGAACACTGGTCGGCCACGCACTATCCTACCGAGAAAAGATATAAAAACCGAACGGAAAGTATATCATATCCGACTAAAACTGGCAGGTAGTTAGTTAATGACAGTTCCAACTTCACGGCAAATAGGTCACACGATAATTGCAGTCCCGCCAAAACCAACCCAGCTGTTTGTTAGTTAGCTAGTTAGTTAGTTAGTTAGTTAGTTAGTTAGTTAGCTAGTTAGCTAGTCAGCTATCTAGTTAGTTAATTGGGTTATCATCATTACACTCTGAACATGTCCATAGGTGCTCAGATCCTCCCCTCAGTATGAACCCCAACATCCGATGGCTAATAGCACCAGTTCTATGTTGATTAACAAGTCCTCTGATGTGCCTGGTGTGCGTCTCGTTTTTTGCTATGCTGATCTTAACTCCCAAGTCAATAATTCTGGCAAAAACCCAACAGCATAGTCAGTCATTAAATTCACAAGGCGGATGTCAGAAGTGCCAACACAACGAAGTCCACTTCTAGAATGACAGTTCATAGTCGATAGATAGAGCAGTTACAACGAATCAGCAGTTGCACACTCAATATTATATTAAACACATCAATTTTGTGACACCATCAATTTTGTGGCAACAGGCCACCAGCAATATCTGAACCTGCTGTTCTCAACACAAATCACCGGTGGGCCCATGAGAAAGGATTCCACACAAAAATCCTCAACACACAGTTTGGCACTCTGCACTAACGTGATATGATCACACACATTATTTTGTCACATTCAAGTATCAACTTGTATTTATTTTTTTTTTTTTCAGATGCGTGGGCCAAAAAAACTAATTCTGGTGAAAGGGACAATTTAATGAGCCTGTTTGTCTTTTCATTTGTTCTAGTAAGGAGATAGCTGACTGCATAAATCTGATATGATTTGTAAATTTAGCAGCAAAGCTCTTTACAATCTTTTAGAAAATAGAAAAGTTGTTCTAGTAAAATCAGTTGTTTTTGGTAATGTGTAGCCTATATGTGCACAAAAAGAATACTGACTGAAAAATTTGTATATTGATTGTTTAAGAGAAATGCGCTTACACCCATAATTTTTTTTCTCCCGTTGGTTATTTTTGTTGTAGCGATATATTTGTTTTAAGTGCACGGAATGGATTAAAGGTGAAAGGATAAAGCTAGATACCATATGACTCATATTTGTAGGGTTTATCTCTGTTGTGTATAATATAAAGACGGCGTCCGTGGCTCAGGTGTTGCGAGACCGACTCGTAATTACAATGTACCGCGATCGAGACCAGTTGCTGGCTGCTTGGATATTTTATCATGGTATGGGGCGTCGCAGGTCAACCCAGCCTAAAATGGGTACAAGGATTACAGTGGAACCTCACTTAATGGGCATAATTCGTTCCAGAATCATACTCGTTAAGCGAAACACTCGTTATGCGAAACAATTTTTCTCATATAAATTATAGTAAAATACGATAATGCGTTCCATGTCGAAAAAATACTCACAAAATGCTATGTATAACGTTTATTCAAAGATAATTATATACACATTGTTAAGGAGAGTGAATCATCTTCATCTTCTCTTCAAATGTGGAACGAACCCACCTGGAATGCGAATTCGAACTGCAGACAAAAAAGTCCAAATAATTATAATACATAGCTAATTATTATTTTTTTTTTTTTACTAGAATGATGTCCAGGGACATTTGTTTTTGCCGACGCTTCAAAATTTGGCGAAAATTCATCAAATAAATTTACAAAGCGCATAGCCACTTCCTTATTAGGGTGATGCTTCTCAATGTAAGATGCAACAGTTTCCCATGCTTTCAGCATTTCTCTTATTTCGCCAGAAGATTGTTGTTTTTCTGTTACCTCCTCCTCCGACAAACTTTCCTCCAAAACTTCTTGCTATGAAACACAATGCAACTCGATAAGCTCTTGGTTAGTCAGCATTTGGCTGTGCTCTTCCACAAGCTCTTCGATATCACTGGTATCCACCTTTAATCCCATGATAGTGGCCAAAGACACAATCTAGTTGACTACAGGTTCCACAGGTACTGTCTCGAACGCCTCAAAGTTACAAATCGACAACGCTCTCCGGCCAAAGCTTCTTCCAAAGAAAAGTTAGGGTTTTCTTGGTAACCACTCTCCCTGCCTAGTCGATCATTTTGAGACAGGCAACGTTGTGGAAGTGATTTTTCCAAAACTCTTTGAGACTGAGGTTGGTCCCTTCAGTCACCTGAAAACAATGCTCGAAGAGTGCTTTAGTGTAGAGCTTCTTAAAGTTAGAAATAACTTGCTGATCCATGGGCTGGACTAACGGAGTGGTGTTGGCAGGCAGAAACTGGATCTTGACGAACTTAAATTCTTCAAATAGGTCATCTTGTAGGCCTGGAGTATTCATGTACATATAACACAATATAACACAAGTTTGAGAAAATGTGGGATCACAAGCGACACCGCGATGCTACTGGAACAAGTGCTAAACACAGACTGATGTAACATGCGCACAATCCTGGACTTCCCCTCTCCTCGCCACTCATTATGCAAAACGTCGCTCGTTAAGCAAGTCATTTTTTTTTTACAATTTGTTTTTCTCGTTATGCGAATTACTCGTTATGCGAGGTGCTCGTTAAGCGAGGTTCTACTGTATGTCCTGGGGAAGTAAAGAGGTTCGGCGTATGCTGACCGCATTAGACACCTAGTTCCGATTGGTCTGTAAAAATATGGGTGCTCTTCCCATATGCACAATGCGCCTGAAGGCGTGAAAAGAGATCTTTTTTTTTTAAAATCTTTCATTTGTTGTGTGGTAACTCATCTTAGCATGCAAGTATTCCAGAGGTCAGAAGGTTGTTCTTAGGGTTCCTCAAAATTACAACTCGATGAAGTCAACAACAACAACAGCAACAACAAACGTATTTTTCAAGTATTGAAGCTTTTTGAGTATACGGCTAGCTTCCTATAATTATAGACCCACAAAAAATCAATGACATAGTCAACACCACGCCAGCCATCTTTACTTTCCATAACATTTCCTGATAGCCAGGGGCTCACTGACCCTTCCCCCCCCCCCAAAAAAAAAAAAATACATGAGAGGGAGAAAAAGGGGAGGGCGGAGAGTAAGCTCCTTACAGTTGTCTAAGTTGACCGGGGGAGGGGGTGTGGCTGGGTGTAGGAGGGGCCTTCAGAGTCACAATAGCAGATGAATGGTAAATAAATATGATAACATATTTGAAATATGACATTTTAAAACAAATACTCGACAAGAGAACTATACATGGTTGGGGAGGGTTGCTTAGCCCGCCTTTATATTTCCTTGGCAAGGGCCTGGAAGGAGGGGGGGGGGGGGCGGTGTTAGAGCTTCCGGGTTCCAATGTCCCAGCTCACACCCTGGTTGGATAGGGCTGACTAAGGAACTAAGGATGCGTCTCCAAACCAGTGCACAGTGAAAACCCAATCATTGCTGAACTGGAGTGAATTGAAATGATGAGGGCAAAAACAATCACATTGCACTATTTAATGTCTGGCATATTTCACAGTGGCGAATCGTGGGACAGTTGGCCGATGTCGTTATCACGTATGATGAAATAACCGCTTTCACTATGAGAAAGGATTTCCTGTATCAAAAAAAAAAAAAAAAAAAGACAATTTACCTTCTTTGGTCGCAATACGAGATTAAAAAAAAAACAACCTTGAGTATGTCGGTGCGGTGGACAATTTTGAGGTTTAAATGAAATAGAGGCGAACATAGAGAAAAGTTGCTGTACAGTTTGATATTTTGACGCCGCCTCTGTCAGAAATTATTCAAAACTCACGAAACAGAAGGCCGTGCATTGACAAAAATAACAACGCCACACGCCATAGACTATAAGAAAACGAAATTTCACCACATCTCTTTTGAGGCATTACTTCAGAATGTAACCCAACTTTCTCGGTCTTTGGGCTAAGTTCAAAAGGTCAGATCGGTCTCTAAAGTATTTCAGTAAAGGTCCCTTGTTAATTAAGCCAGTACCGCATCAGGCGTAGGGTGCTGAACTCACATTATTATTAACTAATCGGCACTCTACGAATGATGTGGTCAATATCCCGCCGGTCGACTTCACTTCTCAGGACATTTCCCCGTTCGCATATTATCCAGTCACTAAATGAAAAATGGATCATTAGAGAGAGAACGACCTTTGTAGTTCATGTTGACTTTGTGTCTGATACGTGTCCTTAACGTCGGTAGGACCCTAGGTCAACGTTTGCTGGGAAACATTAGGACCTAAAAAATGGCTATCCAGGATCAGAGCAACATCCTTCAAGTTGATTTGTTTTGCTTAACTTGTCCCAGACTGGATTTGGATTCAATAATTTTTAAGAACCTCTAGACAACTTTATATAATTAAACATGACAAATCCTTATTTCTCAGACAGTATAATGGAACCCTGATCTGTGTTACTGTTCACTGAACTGCTATCTCTCAGGTTGTATCATGGATCCCTGATCTATGTTACTGTTCACTGAACTGCTATCTCTCAGACTGTATCATGGAACCCTGATCTCTGTTACTGTTCACTGAACTGCTATCTCTCAGACTGTATCATGGATCCCTGATCTCTGTTACTGTTCCCTGAACTGCTATCTCTCAGACTGTATCATGTAACCCTGATCTATGTTACTGTTCACTGAACTGCTATCTCTCAGGCTGTATCATGGATCCCTGATCTTCCGTTACTGTTCACTGAACTGCTATCTCTCAGACTGTATCATGGATCCCTGATCTTCCGTTACTGTTCACTGGCCACCCCTAGGATTGCGACGTCACCTGCACTCGTAGGTTACATGTCACTCGCAGTTACCAACTGGAAACAGACGAAAAATTACAGAGATGAACGAAAGCAGGAGAAAACATTATGTATTTTTTTTAAGATATATTTAAAAACACACACGCATATATATATATATATATATATATATATATATATATATATATATATATATATATATATATATATATATATATATATATATTCTTTTATTTTATTTCGCCAGTCTCTGCTTTGTATTGTTGGGTTACATATTTTAACACATAACAGGTAGCCAAGCCCAGGTATGCTAAGATGTAAAGTCTTATGCTTTCGGTTAGTTCATTAGTCCATTTTCTTCTAGATCTTTCTCAGTTCTTAGGACGTTTCTTTTTTCATTTTGTAGGCTTTCGCTGCCGGTATCGTTGGGTTCATTCTCCCCAGGAGGCCCACATATCTCAGTCTTTGTTTTCCGTAACAGACGTGTATTGTCACCAATATACATGGCATAATAAATCTGTTTGGAATGTTTTAAATAAATAATAGAACGACAGATGTCTCTGCAGTCTTTGTTTTGCTTTTATAAGGTTTTTATTAAATTCATTTTTGTTCCTGATTTTTGTGTGTGTGTCTGGTACACAGTTTGCAACATATTTGTACACTATAATAAGCTATTGAGCTCAAATTGTAAACACACACACACACACACACACACACACACACACACACACACATATATATATATATATATATATATATATATATATATATATATACTCACACCCACACACACACACATAAACACATAGTTTGTGCTGAGAATGCATTTGGTGCACAAATAGGACGAGGTAAAACACACACACACACACACAAAAGAAAACTGCTACAACAGATCTGAAAAAACAAAAGGAAGGTGGTTTGGGGTAGGGCTGCTCAGACTGGGTACACTACGATATTTACTGGAGGATATTCAAAGTGCAATGAGAATGTTGTGTCGACTCATTGACTGACAGACTACTACAACGATTGCTGCAGCTGCTACTACAACAACTACTACTGTCTGGCCTTCTTCTTCTTCTTCTTCTTCTTCTTCTTTTCCTTCTTCTTTGCGTTCGGTTTCGTATGCTCAGATCAGACCATCAGATGGGTTCCCTATATGACCTCGCATGTTATTAGAAAGTCCTTCATGGTTCCTCATAGCTTGCTCTTCTGCACACTTTGCTCTTGGGACCAGGTGTCTTTTCGAAGTTGTAGGTAGAGTAGGCAGGTCTGCAGAATCTGCTCAGGTGTTTGAGGTCCTGTTTGGCAGGCACACTGGAAAGGGGGGGGGGGAACTGTGCAATCTTTATTTTATGCACGCGTTAGTTGATCTTGCAGTGTTCTATTCGCAGACGGAAAATTGTTGTGTGTTGCTTTATGTTGAGTTAGATGATAGGGTTTGTGGATGTTTACTGTTAGTTTGTTCTCTCCAAAATTCCTTGAATTTTCCATTGATAAGTGTTCTGATTTCTGGCAATGACAATAGATGGGTGTGTTGTTTCTCCTTTGTTCCATTTAAAGCAAGTCTGTCTCCTCATTTCCTGGTATGCTGCAGTAAGCCGAGATCCACTGGAGAACGATATGATTGTTTTCTGCGAGTCTGTTTAGCTGGCGGGTCATTTCTCTTTTCACGCTGTCTCGTGGATCTCTCTAAGTCGCCGGGGGGACTGACATGCAGTCACAAAGAAAAACAATTTTGCTATTTTAAATTTTTCTTTCCTTAAACATTTTGGCAGAATCAATAATTGCTTGCTGCTCTGCTTTAAAATTTGTTGAGAGTTTTCCGGAGGCGCATGACGTTTCTACTGTGGTCCCAACTTGCAGCATAATGATCGATCTAGCTTCTTCGGGTTGTTTTTTCCCCCCTGCTCCCTCCAATGATCCATCGGTGTATAAGTGTGTCCATTTAGCTACTAGTAGCTAAGATTGAAAAAAAGGGGCGGGACTGGCACCATATACCTACACCTCAACATGTATAAAGCATACTTATGTTTACCTGAAGATTGAAGAGGCCCGTACTCTGGTGTCGATGTCGTGACATTATCATTCTGTGATAACTCTAAGGAGTTAATAAAAGTAGCAGTGTGAGACAAATCGATCGACGAATCAGCGAAGGCAATTTCAACTACTAAAAACTACCTGAAGATTGGGAACGCACCAGGTCAGACGAAAAATATGCCAGCTTGGCCATTTCCGGTCAAATTTGACAACACGAGTTTGCAGTATAAACGCTTCTGATTGTTGTTTTGGTTAATATTGCAATAGCTGTCTTTTTTCATCTTAACTTGCATTAAAGACAACGTTCACAGGCTACACGTCTTTGAATAATCAGAGTATGTCTAAACGGGCGGTTCCTGAAATGGCGTTTGACGTCAGTTCTTCAGGTAAGACGAGGCTGAGTCTAGCTCTAGGTTACTAACTTACTGCAGTAACTCTTACTTAAGTTAAGACTCTTCTTTCTTAGCTTTACTTTAAACAAGTAACGAACAGGTAACAGTTGTAAACTGAGTTACTTCAAAAAGAATTCGACATCGTTTAGTTAGTTGTTGACGTTAATTAATAATTTGTACGATAGGAGTGTAAGCAATCAGTGAGTCATAGACTAGAGTGTGTTTGATTTCGTTTCTCAACTTCTCTTCGGAGATCGGGCGAATGGGATCGTCATCTGCGGGAGGTCTGCTTTGTTTTCACGAAACTGAAAACAAAGCTCGCTAACGACGGCAGCTCCAGTACTCCAGCAACTACGGCCAGGGATCTTGTCTTCTACCGAAATACCTGCACTTGCTTAATAAAGTGCCGAGCCCGAAATGACTGAACCCTTGAATAACCACTTTTTGAATACAATGTGAACAACAGCTGAACTCCCTTCACCAAGGAGACCAGTAACAGTTAAAAAAGAGTGAATGAGAATGAGTGAAATTTCATTGAATACTCAGTCATTGTTCACATTTTTTGGCTATCCTCTGAATAACTGTCCTAACTTATCGATGCTGAAAATATACCCTAACTAACAGGGCCTCAGTCAACGTGTCAGTCACGCACTTCCAGGGACTATAACGCCCCTGACGAATTGCAAACTTCCGGGAACCTCCACCACCACCGAGAGTATCCCCCATGCCGCTCGCTCACGTGGCGTGGATTGGGGCTAAACTAGACAGCTAGGAGTTACTAGCAAATAAAATAAAGGAAGTTGCTCGTGAGGCCCAGCCATCTAGTTTAGCCCTAATTCACACCGTGTGCGCTTTACTCTTTGCGGTGCCGGAAGTGCGCAATTTAAGACGAAGGAAGTGCACAATTGACACATGACTGAGGCCCTGTTAGGGTATATTTTCTGCCTCAATAATTTAGGACCGTTATTCGGAGGATAGCCTATTTTTCTTACTATTACTTACTTATTCTTTATATATGTGTGTGTGTGTGTATACATTTTATATATAGACTGAGTTTCTCAGTAATTCCAATATCACTGTCAGTTACTGTTACGGATAGCCAGTGTATGCCATCTCAAGACCCCTTTATTGCATACAATCACTGACATTTTTTTCTATATAAAGTAAACTTGCATCCGATAGTGCCAGGTTCACTCAAAAAAAATAAGTTAAAGTTTAAAAAAAATGACACACAGCTAGCAGGCTTGCTTGTCTATCTGTGGTTGACCTCCTAGACTTTTATGAAAACTGGCCTATGATAATGCTCCAGGTTTCTTCTTCTCTTTCTCTAATTTCACAGGGTCGAGTTTTAGAGAATCATAACATGTTTCTTAATGAATGAAATCCGGGAAAAGGTAATTGCTTAAGATGCGAAGGGGTTAGGGCATTTGCTGAGGGTATGCCTGGTGTACTACTGTGATGTTAATTTTTAAATCTGTGATCAGGTTTTTAGCCTTGCTTATGTCATGATTGACAGATGATGATGCACCCGAAGAAGTTAGTGTAACTTCCTCCCGGCAGCAAGGTATCTCTCAACTCAAGGACCTCAGAGAATCTCTGAGGAAAGGTAAAGAAGAGGAACGAGAGAGAAGACGACAGAGAAATGAAATGTTCAAAATTCAGAAGGTGAGACATTGCTTAATTTTGTGTGTGTTGTAAACTGCAAAGATGTGGCTTTAAAGACGAATGTCAAAACACTATGGACAGATAAAAAGCCTAATGAAGACGCCTAAAAGAAAGAAATAAACACATGAAGATAATTAATTACCAGCATCAGGAGCAGACAGTCTGCATTTATTGGGCCTATCATAAGAATGGAAAAACTAGTGCTTTATTATGCAGGGAAGAAAATGTGGTAGTTAATTCCTCTGCATTGTGACGATTGTCCTATTCATAGACCGAAAATTGTTGCTTTCTGTTGAGTCTGCTAATGTGGTCTTGTGGATCTTTACTGTACATTTGTTTTCTCCACACTTCATTTATTTATTCCCATAATAAGTGTTCTGATTTCTGGTAATGACATTAATTGGGTGTTGTTTCTCTTTTGTTAAATTTTTAGCAAGTCTGTCTGCTAACTTATTTCCTGATTTGCCGCTGTGAGCCAGGATCCACTGGAGAACGATTTGAACATTTTCTGCGAGTGTTCAGCTAGCGGACCAGTTCTCTCTCCAAGTTGTCTCACGGATCCCTTTGAGTCACCTGGAGGACTGACATGCAGTCACAAAGGAAAACCAGTTTGCTGTTTTTAATTTTTCTATCCTCAAGCACTTTCGCTATATAAATATTTGCTTGCTGCTGTGCTCTGAAGTTTGTTAAGAGTCTTCGGGAAGCGAATGCCGTTTCTGCTGTGGTCCCATTTTGCAGCATGATGACTGATCCGGCTCCTTCATTTTTTTTCTGCCTTCTCCAATGATCCATCGGTGTATATGTGTGTCCAGTCAGGTTTTGGATAAGAGTTGTAGACATTTTCCAGGGTCTTTGCATGCAATACTAGGTCAAAAGCTTCCACCTTTCTGTCTATGCTTGGAATTGTTGTTGTGAATGTATAGTTAGGCTGTAGATCTATGCTGTATGCCTTGATTATTTCCCACATTGATTTTTAGAAAAGATATCGTTTATTGTGTAGTACAATTTTGAAATTTAGTGAAAGCTTTGTCTTTTCAGTCAGTTTTAAGTTAAATTGTTTGCTATACTGTGCATGGGGTTGTTTGTTCATGTGTTAAAATATTTATGTTAGGGTAAACACATTTTCTTTCATTTAAATGCTTTAATTCTGGAGGCCAGAAGTTGCCTTCAGCTAATTGATTGGTGTGCTTCTCATACTTCTAGTGGTGATTCTGAGACCAGTGTTCTATATTTTGTAGTTTGATTTGGCTGCAGTGGAGTATACTCGATACTATACTCTATTTTTGGTCATATGTATACTTGTTGTACAGGTTGGCATCTGCACCCCAGCATGTTTCTTTATAAGCCTGAGCAGCAGGGTAGCTTTCCCTTTGGTGTCTTCAATGTGGGGACCCTGTGTTAGCCTTCTGTTGAATTTTACTGCCAAATATGTTGGAAGGGTGTTGCCTTCTAGGTACAGATTAACTAGTTCTGGCTTTGTGGAAAGAGATGAGATTGTTTTGGTCTCGTTCATTGTGACTCTCCAAGAGTCTGTCCAGTACAGACAGTAAACCTAGCCACGTTCACAATGCCCCAGTGCAGAATGGCAAAATGAATGTTGTGACTAGAAAGTCTTTATCATCAAATAACACAGACTGACAATGATACATCAAGAATACATAATAAACACAGTTAGCTTTATGATTAGTCATGTCACAAAATATTCATCAGTTCTGCATAACACATCCTCACAGGAGTGATCTTCAATAAAGGACATTCAATTTTTATATTTGGGTCGCATTGTCATAGAAGTAGCATATCTAGATACACATTGCTGTTTCCAGTTTAGTTTTAAAAAGTTTTTTGTTCGTTCTCACGATTCACGGATAATGAGGGCCACACCAGGAAAGAGATGATTGGGGCCTCACAACATTATATTTCCACAGATGGTGGGTAGAGGATACCCAGCCTTTATTGTACGGACAATGATCAAGTTTCTGTTAGTTAACCTTACCCTTTCACCCTCCGTAGGAGCTGTTTTTCCTGACTATTGAAGAGGCATGTTTATGAGAAGTCCGGCTAACAGAATTCATTCCATCTGAATGTGCACAAATGTTCAATGTGACAGGGGATGATTACATTTACCAAAAATAGAAATAGCATTAATGGGGTTTCTATTAACTTTTTTTATAGAATTTCCCTGTCATATTTTCCTCATTTGCTGCAGTGGTTACCTAGCAGCCGGTTTACACTGTCAAGTGTCACAATATAATTAGTTTACAAGCACCAAGAGATGTAAGCCAGTTGATTCTCTGCTGCATTTACTTTGATTACTTCCCTTAACACTGTTCTGGTATTTGTGTTTTCATTGGTACATTGATTTTGTGTTATTTTTTTTAATTAAATATTTTAATTTAATGTAACGTGTAAAATTGTACAGGAGTATGCTTTTTTTTAGGTCACCAGTGGAAAAGGTTAATTTGTGAAATCATCTGGCTTCATAAAAATGAGTACCAAACAGTTTTCAGAAGTTTTGGCAATTAAAGGGAATTAGGCATTCCAGCACACTTGTCGTGGCAAATGACCAGTGGTGTAAATTAGGCTTCTTGGGGACAGGCCACTATAGAAGTGAAGGGAAAGCTGCATTTACTGGATGGAGCCGCTGCCTAGTGTGCCAGAGTTCGCCTGATCTCTGTTCATGCTCTTTGTACACCGTGGGCCATAAACTGGGATGTTAACTCAAGGTCTCTTAGTTCCCCAGAGCTTAGTCATCAGTTGTCTGGGCATGGCCACATGTTGCTTCACAGCTTCTCTAGGAGAGTCTTGCAAGACATATTTTGGGGTCTTTTCAGTTCGAAGACCATGGCAGCGAGATGTTTTGCTCATACCTCATTTATATGAGTGTGTTGAATCATCTATGTCCAGTGCAAAAGTTGAAATGGGTGCTTGGTCTGTTGAAATGTTTGAGCAAATCTGTTTCATAGTTTTATCTTTTTGTTTTCCAGTTTGTCAGAAATTTTCTCTTGGGGAGATTTTGACTTCTGGAAAGGATAGTAGCTTGTAGATTTGTTGCTTTTAACTGCCCTCCTTGACTAAAGCATCAGCACTTTCATTCCTGTGATGCCAGTGACTGGAGTTCACTGTATGTCGTTTCTGCCTTTTTTTGAGAGCCCAGCAAGTTCCCCTTTTCTTAGACCTTGTAGAATTCTGTCAGTTTTGGTCTCTTGAGTGTCACTACCTTATAATATCGAGGGAAAAAATTGTGCTATGTAACTTTTTTCTTGTATATATTTCCTACTTTTTTTTCCAAAGGAAAAGAAGTTAAAAGACCTCAGTAAAAGAAAACTGCCAGACGATGTTCTAGAAGCTATTTCTGCAAAATCAGCCATGAAAACACACAAAAAGGAAGGTAATGGAATTATATAGTTGAAGCTTCCATATTCTTCATTACCTTACTTGCAGGAGATTAAAGGTTGGAGACCCAGAACTCTGCCTAGGTGGACAGGAACTAACTGAACGTGAGCTGCAGACATGTTCTTTCTGTATGCAGTTTCTACATCTTCTTCTTCTCCACTTCCTCTTTTACCGCTGTGGGTGTCGAGGGAGATATAAGGTTCTGTTTCTAGCTCTTCTGGCTGCCTCGACCATAGGCACATCTGCTGTTGTAGAGTTTCTCTGATGTTATCCTTCTATGTTGTTCTTGGTCTACTCCGTGCTCTACGTCCTTCTTCTCTTTCCATGTATGCTTTGTATGGTATGGTGTCACAAGGCATTCTCACTAAGTGGGCAAACCATTTCACTTGCTGTCTTTGTATGTAATCCAGAATTGGTTCTGTGCCGACTTGTTCTCTTATGATTTCATTCCTGATCTTATCTCTCATGGTCACTCCTACAGCCCTTCTAAGACATCTCATTTCCGTGGTTACTAATTTTCTTTTATGGTTTGTTGTGAGTGACCATGTCTGGCACTGGTAGCACAGAGTTGGAATAAATATGCTTTGAATAAGATGTCTCTTTGTGCTGATTGGGATTGTCTTATGCTGTAAGAGGGGGGCTAGCTGTCCCAATACTTGGTTTGCTTTACTGCATCTAATGCCAATTTCTTTATCCAATTTCCCATCTTCGGTAAATGTAGTTCCCAGATATTTAAACTCAAATGTCTGTTTAAGGTCTTTGTATTCTATTGCTATGTTTAGATCTGTCTTCTTTTTTTCTATTGACATTACTTCTGTCTTTTTAGTGTTGATTCTCATATTTGTTTTACATTCTTCATTCATGGATGTTAGATGTTGTTGCAATTTCATGGCTGTATCTGCTATCAAGGCCTGGTCATCTGCAAAGAGTAATTTGTTGATCTTACTGAGATCTTCATTCATGGGCTTGGCATTCTTGCATATACTGTCGATGTAGGTGATAAACAGCAGTGGTGATAAGTAGGGCTGTACCGAATAGTGATTTTCACTATTCGGCCGAATGCGAATAACGGGACCAACTATTTGGCCGAATACGAATAGTGCATTGTGTATAAAAAATGTCTTTAAAAAAACACACACACACATTCATAATGTCAAATTTACGCTGCACTTTTACTTCACATAAAGTAGCACATAATAGTCATCTTCTTCTTTAGCATTCTGAGCCCTTGAGGTTTACTGCTGCAGATATCATTTGTCTTCATTCATCTCTCTGGCTGGCCTTTTCTTCACAATTTGTGACACCAGTTGTTTGAAGATCTGACTGGACATTATCTCTCAAACTTCTTTTTTTGTCTGCCTCGTGGTCTATGCTCATTCCTCTCTCAGGTGTATAAAGTTTTTACTTCTCTGTCATCTGACATTCTTTCAATTTGCCCCAACCATTTTAGTCTGGTAGCTCTCATGATGCCAGTGATCAATGGTGATTTAAACATATTATGTATTACGTTGTTGCTTCTCACTCTCCATTCCCCGCTGTTAGCCTTTTTGTGATGGGTCCGAAGATTTTGCGTAAGACGGTTTTAGAAAACCTGTAATAAGGCCTCATCTCTTTTATTTCTGCTTCAAGTTTCGGAGCCATATAACACGACTGGTCTTATCAAAGTTTTGATTTTGGTGTTGCGAGACAGACACTTTGACTTTAGCAAATGTTGAAGGGGGTAGTATACTTTATTTATAGATGCATGTTAGAGCAGTTGAAGTTTGCACCCAAGTACTTGTATGTTTCCGTTCGTTTGATTTTTATATTATCAACTTGGATGTGGCCAGAGTTTATATTCTTTTCATGTCTAGTGAGCATTCGTACAGAATAGTAAACATTTAAAAACATTTTATGTTTTTCATCCTTCAGTCAGTCTGTGGTAACTAATAACTAGGAATGAAAGAATCCTAAGTGTTATAACAAGTAACTAAACTTGGAAATTGTCACTGACAGCTTAGTTAATGCATGAAAGCTGCATTAGCTTTCAACAAAACCAATCGTTCCATGTTGTCAGCATTAAGGCCGTGTATGCAGAAGCGGGTGTAAGGTAACTACTATTCGTATTCGGCCCGACCGCGACTATTCGGCCGAATACCGAATAGTCAATAGGTCTACTATTCGGCTCCGAAGCGAATACGAAACGAATATTCGGTACAGCCCTAGTGATAAGACACACCCCTGTCTTACTCCAGATGTCACAGTGAAAGGATGAGATGTTCCCTGATTTATTCACTTCTACAATCCCTGTATAAACTTTTGCACACTTCGATGAGGTGTTTGTTTCTACATGCTGTGTAAAAATGCCAGATCTGGCCAATTGACATTCTAGTGATCAGTCTGTTGATTAGTGGAGTTTATGTGCCTCACAACTGCCTTTAAAAAGACCCTTAGCCCTCTCATCTGAAAACTACTGTCAGGAAGAACCATTAGAAGATATTCAAGAATGCGTAAAAAATTTGACACCAACTTATGTCAGTCATTAACTCTTTTAGTCCCAAGGAATGCATCATACGTTCATAGGGTCCTACACAGACGCCAAATGAATGCAAGATGTGCTTATTTTACATTTCTCTTAACCACCCCTTGGGCCTCTGTTGCTAAACCCTCTGGAACTCAAAGAGTTAATGAAGATGGCGCTATATTGTGCACATCCTGAAAAGCAAGTCTTCAGACAGGCACTGAAATAAAAAAATTAATGGAATGAGAAAACATGAAGCTCTAGAATGAGATTTTTTTATGAGATAGATCAATAGTACTGGACTGGACTTTATCCAAGATATTGAACGGTTTGCACAGAATAGAAGGTATTTGATTTGATTCAAGAACCGACATCACAACACTCGGGGCATTCCCATAAGTGCTCTGTCCCCATCTTCAGCAGCCAGCGAAGAGTTCTGATACTATGGTGCCAGTAGCATTCTGATTAAACGTCCGTCTTGCCTTTCCTGTGAGCCTCAAACATCTGCCAGAACCTCTCGTCACTCCCCGCTGCATCAGTCTCACCAGACTGTGGTGATCCATTTGCTCCTCCGAACTGTACACACTCTCCCACAAGGCACTAACCACGTCTGCCTTATCATGTATCAGTATTCCACCAAGTTGTGCAGAGCCAGCAAGTCTGTCCGCCTATTCATTTCCCATCACACCGGCGTATCACGGTGAAAAAAATCCAGACAATACTCCTCACCTGTGTCCTCCGCAGCGAAGCATGCCACTCTGCACGAAGCATACCTGTTCTGATCTTTCTCAGCACGCTTTCTGAATCAGTTACAATCACGATGTGTGTTTGTGTCGTGTTCTCTAGCCAGCTGAAAGCTGCAGTGACCGCCTCCACCTCCATTCTAAAGCTGGATGTTGTATCATATTCTAGGCTCTCCTACACCAAACGACGACCATTAACTTTTGCTAAGAAGCCCCAAGCACTTCTTTTGCCTCTTGACACTGAACCGTCTGTAAATGATCAAATCCTCTGAGCGAGCATTATCTTGAATTAACTGCTGAATTTTCACCTCTGTGGCGCCTGCTGGCCAATCTCTACATTCCCGACTCAGCAGGAATTAAGGAATAGACAGTGAGTGTTTTTGACATATAATGGCACCAAATATTGTTGATGAAGTTTTTATCGTAGTTCTTTCTAGAAAGAGTATAATATTCAGGAAACTGAGTGGGAATGATCAGCATTTAATATTTAGATAATGGAGCAGGTGAGGTCAATGTATAATATTTGGTTAAAGTAGACAGTAGAATAATTACCCAAATAAATGAATCCTCCTGCTCCATGAAGATATAAAACCCACACATTTGATTGGGTCCAGTGCCCATAAAGGTAACCATTCTGACTTGTCTATAGTAAACTGTTTACGAGCAGCATAGCTAATGATATTGGCTGTTTTCAGGCCTGTACAAATTCCTAGGAAGTCAGGATATGAATACATTAACAACAAATAGCATTTAGGGGGTTCCCCTTGAACATAAAGCCAAGTTAATGTAAAATTTTCCCAACGTTCATATAAGTACAAAACTTAGATTAATCATTTTTTAACCAAATTCATTTGTGACCCGTACAAATTGGTCATTTCTAAAGGATTTTCCCCCCTATTATTTCAATGGACTCATGGCCCCTTTTGTGTGTGCTCCTATGGTGAGAAAGCTTAATAAAGATGGAACGATCAAAGTATATTTAGACTGTCATTTGTTTCGGTTACTGACAGGATAAGAACTGCTTTTTGATCACCCTCTTTGGCCTTGTAGGTTTCACTGCTAACAACATTCTGGTTACACCTTATTCAGGTTTTCTCAATGTTTATCTTATTCTGTGTCAGCCGCATGTGGATTCCTATGCCCCATCCAGAATAGACCCACTGCCCCCCTAACAAACAGAATACAAGAAGAAGCAATAAACCAGATCTGTATAAAGGATATGCGTGAAAAACTTTAAATTTCAGTAACAAGGTTTTTTATTTTGTTACATTTCGGTTTAGTGCCTTCCAAAAAAGCAGTTTCCAGAAGCGACGGAGATGATGAAGGTGGTCATAGTGAAGAAGAGGACAAGAATTCAGATGCTGGGGACAATGACCTGTCAGACAGTGGGGTGGAAGGAAGTGTTAAAGGCTACAGTGGTGTTGAAGATTTTATCCCTCTTGGGTTGGTAGTGTTAGTTATGTATTATTAGTATAACATTGCTTTAAATTATCACTAATGTGGAGCTTATTCTAATGTATCAGAGAAGAGGCGTTGGGTTGGATAGAACACACTTTAAAAAAAAACATGAGAACAATATAACTAGAATAACTTTGCACTGGAACCAACAGGGGCATAAAAATAAAGGCAGACCAGATGTCTTCTCTTTGACTAGTGAAGTCTGGGCAGTCCTGTAAGACATGCTCTAAAGTTTGCTTTGGTGAGCCAGTTACATGCTGCAGAGAAAGCAAGACATATGGAGAAAGGAGATAGAAAAAGTTACAAATATGGCGAAGACCTAGGGTGAACTACAAAGGACAGAACAACCTGGCATGAGTTGGTGGGGGAGGGGGGCTGTACTCATTGATAACTGCTTTATAGATCCATAGTTGTTATATACATGTGAAACATAAACAGTAAGTGGTCTTGATGTCAGTCCAGCAGGTTCAGATCTGTAATACACGGCTGACACATCACAAATTGATTGTGATCTGATGGAAACCTTAAAATGGTAGAAATTACAATAACCATCCCATTGTCTTATAACTTGTCATTGGTTGTAAAGCACATGACGTCATGGTGCTGGCGAACAATGTGATCTCATAAGGACAGTTTAAAGGTGATCGTCCTATTTTTGACTTGCACTGAATAGGAAAAGCATTCTTTTATCCTGTAAAAAAAAAAAAATCAGTAAAGGGTTGAAACTTTTATAGATTCATCACTCAATGAAAGTCCAACATGGATATTGTCACTGACAGTCAATCAGTTTTCCTTTACCAGACCTTCAGTACTGCAGTCCACTTAAAGGTCGCTACTTGGTGTGCCTGACCCAGTTGTGACTGGTCTGTCACAGAAGACACGTTGTTTTTAAACTTCCTGCTGTAGTCATACACTTGCTGGACAGGCATTCATGAGTGTTCACATGAAGCCCTTTGTATGTGACAAATGAACATATTGCAGTCGGATGTTAATGTCTTTATCTTTTAGAACTTATGGTGTTGGCTAGCCTAATTGTTAGAACATTGGACTCTCTTTCAGGAGACCTGGGTTCATACCTCAGTAATTTGTTGGAAATGTTTCTATCTTCAGAGTTAAAAAAAAAAGGGCAACAACAAGCGTAGTTCCCGATATCGAAGAAATAAGAGAAATGTCTGGGCAGCCACCAGTGTCAACAGTTATAAGACTGAGAAGATGGCACTATATCAAACACTTCCTGAGAGGAGATAAAACAGAGAATCACATAACAGAGAGACCCTAAGGCAGATGTTAAGGACTGGATTACATCCATGGTATCAGGCTGATTGCACAGGCCAGAACAGAATGGAGACGTAGACTGAAGCCTGTGTGACATATAATGGTACATCAGGACAGTGAATGAGTGAATACTTCCTAATGACTGTGCTAGACAAAGAGCCCTAAATTCGCAGGCCAAACACTCCCCATACAGGCAGAAAAGTCAATGGTTACACATGGAGCACTTGTACAAATGGCTGTTCAAGACATATTTTTTTCTGTATGTCTTTTACATCACGCTTTTAAAAATGGCTGTTCAAATGGATCAGTTGTAAAATTAACTGTTTCAAATTAAAAAATGACTGTTCAAATGGTAACTTATAGAAATTGCTGTTCAAATGGAGCACCTGTAGTAATTGCTATTTAAATGGAGCACCAATAGAAATAAATGACTTTTCAAATGGAGCACTTATAGAAATGGCTTTTTAAATGCATTTCAAGAAATGTTTGCTGAGAAGATTTAATTGTCTGTATCTCTGTCTTCTAGGTCGGGCAGTGGTTTGGCCTTAGTTACTCCCGGAGCAATAGCAAAAGTAGCACAAACAGCTGCCCAGAAGGCTCTTAGTTTCAAACAGAATCGGCTCTACAATCAGCGGATTCCTAGAGAAAATGGTAAGTGCGTTGATTTCAGTGTCTTTTCTTATGGTCATAAGTTATTAGATACTTGGATACAGGATTTAACATGTTAAAAGGGGTGTGGCCAGACAAAAGCACTATGCAGGAAGCCAAAGAAGAATAAGAAGCCAACACAGAACTGGTTTCGCTAGCCGCTACAGGCTGCAGAATTTACTAAGGAGGAGATCCCAGCACTTATTTACTGAATGGTTCGATGTGCAGTGAGGATAATCTGTTAACTAACTAAGTAACTAGGATTGAATGGAGCTAAAGAATGGACTGTGAGCCCTGCGGGGCATATTGGCACAACAGGCTGATGATGATGTAATAGCAGGTGAAATATGTATTTGACAAATTCAATGTACAATAAAAGGTAACAGGCTTTTTTCCTACACCTTCAGGTGTATTTGGCATATAAGGCTAGACTAGTTTGCACTAAATGGGTGATGTGGTCAACATCCTGCTGGCCACCTTTACTTCCCAGAATTTTACCTGGTACCCATTTGAGACTGGGTTGACCTGGGAGCCAAGATTATTATTATTTTTTAAAAAGGTCCGGCTCTGTCAGGACCTAAACACACAATGTTTGTATTTGCAGGCAAGCATTATAAATTTAGCACCACACTCTTCACCCTCTCCCCAAAGCAAAAAGCGGGCATCATCAAAATAAACGGAATTCCCCTAATAGATGATAAAGAGCCCACATACCTAGGAGTCACATTTGATGACAGGTTGACGGAGAAAACATATCAACAAGGCAGCAACCAAAGCCAGGAGGAAGACAGCAATACTATAAAAACTAAGTGGAACAACATGGGGAGCCAGTGGGAAAACACTCAATAAAGTATACAAGCAGAGCATACAACAACACTTGAAATATGGGTCAGCTGCACGGTGTTCAGCATCTAGTACCACATTAAAGGAGTTGGACAAAGTGCAAAATCAAGCACTCAGAGTCATCACAGGAGGGATGAAATCAACCCCCTTATTAGAAATAGAGAAAGCTGGGAAAACACAGGCACTGAGAGAACGCAGAGATACAAAGTTGCAAATACAAGCTGAAAAGTTCCTCAGTATGCCAGATCACCCGATGGAAAATAGATTTAAGAATCTAGCCTTGGGACGGTAAAAAGAAGCAGCTTTATATACCAAGCAAAAAGAATATGTAGACAAACTACTGACCCCCCCCCCCCCCCCCCCCCACGTGGAAATAGTTTACATTTACTTTCTTTGAGCATAATAAGAAGGAAAACTTGTACATATAATGACTGGAAACTTGGGGGCAGGGGAATAGCTGCTGAGGGAGACAGGAGTTGGACAGTTTGGCTGCATGGCGGGGTAGAAACATCTGTCAGAAATGATTGACAGTGCAGGAAGAAGAGGACATAATCACTAACATTTCTTCTTCTTCTCTTCCACCTTGTACCTCATCAAAGTGTCAGGCGGAGATGTAACATTCGCTGATGAGCTTTGTCAAGAGCACTATTAAGACTGATGTTCATTTCTGTAAGGCTGTTCCTAATGCCATCACTCCATATTTTCTGAGATCTTCCAGTCGCTTTATACCCGTTGAAACATTTTAATCTGGCTCATTATGGCAGTTAGTACCAGGGCATTCTTGTTAGGTGTCCAAACCACTTCATTTGTTGTTCTTTGATGTGTAAGACCGGCTTTATTCCTAGCATCTTGTATTCTGTCTTTCCTTGAAACTCCTGCAGCTCTTCTAAGGCACTAAAACTAGACATAACATAAACTATTAATGTCTGTAGTGGGGTGGTAGTGTTAGACCCACTGCCCCCCAACACGCATGTTGTACAAGAGGACCAATTGAGAGTTTGTTGACATTGAACATGTTGGATTGAAAGACACAAATACTGCAGCCTAGCTGTAAACACTAACACAACATCCAATTTCCCTTTTGGAGTGTAGAAAAAGAAACTGATCATCATCGTGTAGCAGGTCCTTTGTAGAACATGGCATTTATCACGGTCTGCCTGGGAGAAACTTGGCCTCTCGCCAGCTCTCCCTTTTTGTGCACTTTCATTTCCAAGGAGTCACTCACATCCTGTGCCCATGTACATGCTGGCTGGGCTGTTTATTAGCCAATCTTCCTTGATGTTCAGATCTTTTAGAATGTGAATATTTCTTTTCTTCTTTGTCTATGGTATTCTGAAAATCTTAATATAGCATCTCTGCTCAAAAGCACCTATTTTCTTCCTCAAAGACTTTAAGAATGGGGTTTGATCTTTTCTGTTTTTTGTGTATGTGTGGTTTCCATAGGTCTTTTGTGTGTTAGTTTCCCCTAGTAATGGTAGTTTTCATGCAGCTTTCTTCATAAGATTTTGCTGCTTTTTTTTTTTTGGCCAGTGCCTGGTGTTTTGAACAGTTTCACATTCCTGATATACCAAGATTCAAAATCAGCTGCAGATGATTTGGGGCCATGCTGTTGTGAAAGCAGTAGCAAACCACTTAAGGTAAAATTACCCAGTGAAACCACACAACAGAACTGAATGTTTGGGTTGCAAAGTCATAAAAAGGATAACTAGATTAAGATCAGGTTTCCCCGGAACTTAGGGGCTTAGACCCTTAGCCTCCCCTCTGCCTCCAGTTTTGTAAGAGGGCTTCCTCTTGAGACCCCAGAACCCACAGAGGAAGAACTTTCACAGATCTAGCTTATTTTGATGCCAACTGTTGGTTTCTTTCCACTCAGGTAGCTGGACTTCAAAGGAAACACCCTTGATTAGTTGCCTTTTACTATTGCTTGTTGGGGGCAGTTGGTCTATTCCCCTCACCCCATTTGGGCCCCCTGAACTCACGCAGGGATTCTGCTGTGTAACTTCTTCAGTTTATCATCTATATTGTGATGCTAGGTGTAAAAGTTTCACATATGGCTGGTTACAGAGTTGGGGCATGTTCAGTTGCAAGGGATGCTGTGATGTGACATCTTAGGTTGTGAGTGACCCCTGTAGTCTAGGTCGGGACTATTCAGCTAAGTTTACTCAGGTACCAGAGTTGGGAGAACAGGAATTGCCAGAGGCTGGAGAACCCCAACATAGGGAGATTATTAATACAAAGCATTTGGCAGTGATCTGCTGGACCTCCATGGGCAGTGCCTGACTCACGGGCCGCCAGTTGAAAAGCCCAAGTTATTCCTGGTGATTTTGCAGTCATAATTATAAATGTGTACAGTGTTTTGGCTTGATTTGTGTCTTTGCAGCACAGCAGAGGAGAGCAAAGATGATCAAGCGCAAAGTGGCAAATCCGATGAAATGAGAACCTGTTAGGGAGTGTGTGTGTGTCTGAGAGAGAGACTGAAAGCATGTGAGGAAGAGTGACTAAGAGCTAGAGATTATGCAAGAAAGTCAGGGTGCTGATAATGTTCCCGATATTGAAGAAATAAGAGAAATGTCTGGGCAGGAGAGAGAGAGAAAAGGAAGAGAAGTGTATGCTAGAGAATGTATGTGTTTATGGGAGGTAGGGGTCACAGTTGGAGAGTATATGTTAAAATGACATGGTAAGAGACAGAGAGTTAAAGAATTTCAAAGAGATTTTGAAGTATGAGGTTCACTTTGGTGCTTTTCTGTGTTTGACAAACATTGAGATTGTATGATGTGAAAGTTGGGAGGAGAGACCTCATTGCACCTGGTTTCATCATATGTTGCTCGGCCACTCTCTGCAGAATGGCTGGCCACCTGCAGAGGGCATCACACGAAGCAGGAACACCGTAGCTTCAGCTATGATCCCTGGGGGGTCTCTGTAAAAATTGCACCTTTTAACTGAGCGACACAACTGTGAAACGAACCCAAAACCTTTCGAACATGAGGCAGTCAGCTTTGCCAGGGAGAGCCTTTATTGTATGATTTGTGGGCCTATACCTTCATGTGTGCATATTAATGTGGTATACCCACTTTGCCTGCTAGATATTTAGAAAAGGAATGAAGTTGTTAGAACATTGCTGTATTATATTTTAGGTGGGGGGGGGGGGGGATTATGGCTACTCCTGTACGCAAAAAAAATTGCTAATAAAATGACAGCTTTTTGAGGCTGAGAAAGATTTTAACTGATTTATGTTTGATTTCTAGGAAATTCTATAAATCAAATCATTGGACAGTGGTCATGAATAGTTAGTAGACAGATTTTTATCATCCCACTATGAACTATCCAGCCCATAAGTGCTCACATATCCTGTTCAGTATCTACCTCAGCATGTCGTGGCTTATGACACCAGTTCTGTGTTGGTTTACTGTTCTTCTTTAGGTCCCTTTGTAGCGCTCCCCCCCCCCCCCCCCCCCCTTATGATGTTATGTTGGTGTAGTCTTGTCACTGTTGCAAATTCACAATCATTACTTGGTTCGGATGTCATCAGTATTGCTGAACAAACATGTAACAACTGACACCAAAATAACACTATTCAGAACAGCTTGTTTATACCAACATTGTGCTGTCAGTGACAAATATGTCAAGAAAAGGGACACGCAAAATTGAAACAACAGAAATTAAATGTCTACAATGATATCTAAATGTAACTAGCAGAGACTTGAACAGAAACTAGAATATCTAAGCATAAGCTGGGATAGAACCAGAACTAGACTACATTAAGGAACAACAAATCTAATGGTTTAAACATATGTCAAAACTACCACCAGATAGTGTACCCTGTGTCTCAAATACGATAGAAGCAGAGGTAGGTGTCGGCCATGCAAGTTGTGTAAAGGTGGAATATCTGAGGCCGTAAAATACCAGCTTCTACATAGCACAAACGCCATTTAAAACTTGATGATGGAAGGCAGAACAAGACTAAAGGTGAAAACAAGAAAACAGATTCTATAGCATACACATTTCTATAAGTTTAGCTAGAAAGCATCATGCTAAATGAGATGATTCTGAAGCATGTCGATATGTTTCAATCGCCATAGTGGCATACTAGCTAATGCAAAAGGTCCTGGTTTTTAATTCACAACTTCCACATAGGTTACGGATCCCTATGTTTTATTTAAAGAAAAAAAGACAGTCTTTTAACAAGTGTGTCATAAAAGCTGACTAATTAGAGGTGTTTTCTTCTAATTTGGAGTCCATCTGCCTGAGAGATGAGAAACCAACAGTCTGGATACAAACAAGTCAGGTCTGTAAAATGAATCTGCATGCACAACTCGAGTTCTGGGATAAGACCTAAGTCCAAAAGTGGGTAGATAACCAGAACTTTCCCCCACGGGTTACAGGCAGTGAATGCGAAGAAGAATAATGTGGAGTGCATCTTCCTGTGAAGTTTGTGTCAGTACTGTGCAGAATGGAAGACCATAACATAGGTGATTTAAAGTTAAATGTACCAACCCACACTTCTGCAGACAATTTTTACTTGGGGAGGGGGGGGGGGAATGGCCACAAAGGACGACCTGGACTACCTGCGCCCATGCTGGTACTGCTTCAACTTCTAACACCACCACGACTGTTGCCCAGATCACTACTGTATCCACTACTGCGGCAGTTGCTGCTACCATCACCAACACTATCCTACTCATTATAATTTTTGTTGTTTTTATTATTTCTGTATCTGCCACCACAGCTATCTAGACATACTGTAGCCTAATATTTTAAAGTTACAACTATTATTTAAAATTTTGACTTTTTAGAACAAGAAACTTGATAAAATCAACACTTAAAAATTTTTTTTTAACTCAAAGTAACCATCGTATATTCCCAAAGCCTCAGTGAAATCAGGATGTCGACTATAAGAGATAAGCAGCTGCTTAGTCCTGCAGTCGTGGCAGTTTAAAATCTGGACCAATCACGACCCTACACGCGTTCGTGCGTACAGACCCACGTTTTATTGCGATTTTTCTTTTGCGTATTTTGTTCGTGACTCAGTTGTTGCCAAAACAAAGTTTGTTCAGGTATTTGTGTACAGATGTTTGTTCAGGTATTTGTGTGTGTGACAGTGATCACTAACATGTGCCATGTCGATAATAGTGGACAGTCTCGGCTGGCTGACACCACACGTATGGTCATGTGCGAGAAAGATGATCTCTAAAATGAACATTAAGAGTCACCGAGAGAGCGTGTTCTTGTTCCGCTGATGCCCTAGCCATATAACTATTTATCTCTGTGTCAGTCTTTAATTATTGTTCATCATAGGTGACGGAACCTGGGCGGTTCAGCCCCTCTCTCCCCCCTCCCAATTCAAGGGATCTTTTCCCACGGCCATGCTGAATTTGTAAGGAGAGTGAAACGAAACCCTTTCCTCCGTGATAACGTGATAGTTGGAGGAGGGGAGAGACCATGACGACTCTACTTCCTCTTCCTGTCGTTGTTGACACATAAGACATTTACAAGTGATCTCCATTGCTTTTTCTGCTGCTTTTCTGTCTTTTGTATTCTATTCTATTTTTACATTCCTTTATGTGCGTTTTTTAAGTCTGTCTCCATGTTTCTTTAGGTTGTCCATGTCTTCCTTTTCCATCTGCCGACCATCGAAGACTACTTTCCAAAGTGTTTCGCAGACATATCCAAGCCATGGCCATCCTCTTCCTTTGACAAGTATTGGAAGTATTTTGTTTCCTGTTTACCTCTTCTTTGTGATATTGTTTGGAAAACATATTTGCAGGAATCTCTTTGGACATTATTTAAAAAAAAAAAGTAAAATGTCTCTTGTTTGTGTGTAATTTCTGTAATTCATTTTCCAACGTCACTCTTGTCTAATTGTTTTCCTAAGTTGCTCTTGTATAATCTGCGTTTTTTTTTTTTTTTTTTTAAACTGAGTCCCATTGATTTCCATATATTGTTTAGCTTGGCAATTGTTAAGATTACTTTTTTTTAAATTCCCAAGGATAGAAAATTTTCAGAACCCCCCCCCCCCCCCCCCCCACCCCCTTTTTCTCCCGATCCCCTTTCTCTTTAGTAACTTTACTTCCGATGTGTACACATTTTCCAACTGCTATTGCTTCATCGGATTAAATAAACGGAGTTTCCCATTTCTGATAAGTTATTATTTTTTTAAAAAGTCAGTTGCATATTATTTCCAGGACTTGCAGAATCAAACCCCAGCATTTGTTTGTATTTGCTGCCGTGGTTTTTCAAGGCACATTTTACCTTCAGTAGCTCATCAACGAACATTCCATCTCCCCCCCCCCCCCCCCCCCCCCCGCCCGACACTTCGATGAGGTACAAGGCGGAAGAGAAGAAGTAGTTTACTTTCGTAACGGTCAGCCGAAACCGACGCAAGACTTTCTGCTGTCAAATCACCCACAGATGGGATCGAACCCTGCACCCAGGCTTACACACGCCTGAGCCACAGACGTCATTTCTCATTACAATAGTTTATACTTATCTATCCTGAGACCCATCTAAAGGGTCATTATCAAAAGTCTTGATACAAGACTGATGTCATCTAATCTACAGAGCTCAGATTCTTTAACTCATGCGTATACGACGATGATAAGAGACTTTCGACGGTGTGGAATTATTGATTGATTGACGTTCAACCAAATCGCTTCGAGCGATAAACACACGGTGACTCAAAGTGCCACTGTTCGGACGAGGATAACCCGGGGACAGGTCTAGAAACCCTATCCAACCCGTAGGGTTATATTATATTATATTGGAAATCGAAAAGAGTAGCCCAACAGCGTTTCCCGGGCAAAATTTGGAGTTATAAATCTACCCAAAGTATTTCAGGATCCCGGCCGGTGCAACGGAGTTCGTACACTGTGCTGGGATTCTTCAGACTCAGGCTTGAGTTAGAAGTAGAACGGAGCACTTATGGGTTACACCCGTGTGCAATGATGTTGATCCGTCGAATAAACATAAACTCTGAACCATGATCTCCATTACCGGTCTCTGTAACCCATCATGGCATTTGATGTAGCCAAGATTTTTTCACATTCCCAGTAAAGATGATGTTTACGATTTTATGTGCCTCAATGTTAAGATATTTCAGGATATCTCTGTTTCTCTTCTTGTTGGTCGGTAAATATATTAATCTGTCCATAGCACTTCCTCCCAAATTTTCTTCCTTGGGGATTGAGAGATGGTCCAGGACTCACTCCCATATGCTGCTATAGGAAAGAAGCCTGCTGTCAAGATATTGAGTTTGATTTACTTGTTGGTACTTGGCCAGAGACTCTATGCTGTTTTAATTGACAATTTTTTTTTTTAAAGATCAAAGACTTGGACATATTGAAAGAATGTCAGATGGTAGAGAGATAAAAATTGTGTGAACAAGGGAACTGAATAGTCGTAGACCACAAGGAAGACCCAGAAAACGATGGGGAGATTATATCCAGACAAACCGTCAGACACTTGGCGTCACCAGCTGGAAAGAGAAGACCAGCTAGAAAGATGAATAAATGTGGGTGATATCTGCAGCAATGAAACTCAAGAATCGGCTCGGAATGCTGAAGAAGCAGAAGGAGATAACTTGAATAAATAAGTAAATAAAGATTAATGTTGCTGTTGTTTAAACTCTGAACGTAGAGAGCATACATCTAAGTATCTTTATTAACTTTACACTAGTCGTGCTAAAAACTGAGAACAGTGACCCGTAGAGTCAATTTAATTGTGCCGAATAGATAAGAAGAGCTCCGCCCATTATGGTCACTATCTTATAATTTTGAGTCAGGATTTTGCAACTGTGCAAATTCTACTTTGTTGTAAGTCGCAGAAAAATAACACGAAGCTGAGATAACCTAAATTAAGTCTCAAAGAATACCCTCACGACTCACTGGGCAAAATACTCATATTTAATAGACATAACGGATACCGCCTTTTACTTCCCATGACATTTCTGCCTCGGCCTGCGAGTCATACATCAATTATAGAATTTCACCATTGGGGCCTGTAAGAAAGTACTCAGGCACAAACTTTAGGACTTCCCAAAACATAAATATCCACGTATCCAATTAGTGATCTGTCCTGATACAGTTCTGATTGTTCGTCCACTTCTGCACTTCTTTTTCCAGATGTTGAGTTTTGCGTGCACATCCATTTTTTTTTTAACAGATCTTTTGTGTGTGTGTGTGCGCAGATTGTTGGCGCTTTGCCTCTCCGAAAGAGACAATGCTACTTGGAAGGAAACACGCCTAATTGGTCGGCTTTCACGACACGCTTGTAAAAAGCATTGGAACTATTGAACTATGCCCCCCTTCCCCATCACAATGGGGTTACAGAACCTTATGGGAAGTCCTGGTTCAATCTTCAAAAGTGTCAGAATTTATGCCTCTCCTCCATTCTCATTACCCGTCCGTTCTTGTTTTTCTTTTCTTTCTTTCTTTCTTTCTTTCTTTCTTTCTTTCTTTCTTTCTTTCTTTCTTTCTTTCTTTCTTTCTTTCTTTCTTTCTTTCTGTCTGTCTGTCTGTCTGTCTGTCTGTCTGTCTGTCTGTCTGTCTGTCTGTCTGCCTGTCTTTCTTTCTTTCTTTCTTTCTTTCTTTCTTTCTTTCTTTCTTTCTTTCTTTCTTTCTTTCTTTCTATCCTTTAACCCCTGTTCGTTGTTCTGCCTTACCATGTAACGTTTTAAAGAGACTTCTGATCAGAGGGCGCGCCATTCTGACTCGAGTCTGACCTTTGTCGTGTAATTACCGACTTGTGACTCGACTTGACGTTGTGTCTAATGGCTGACGACACGACTTGCGACTTGTATCTTCCACGACTAGGTAAGACTCGTTATTCGAGACCCGCCACTGTGAAGTTTGGTGATCAACGACCCAGTTTAAAACGCATTCATATAAAACAGGACAGAATAAATTCGTTTTCGATTCACCAAATCAACTTTTTCCTTTTTATGTATAGTTATTGATTTTTCCGCACTGTCATTTCAGGTTTTGTATTTTGGCTATTTCTGATTATTTATCCAAACGCATTGTTTCATGCATGACTTGTACATGACTTGAAACATGAAGTGACTCGTGATTCGACGTGGAAGAATTCTTGCTGACAAGAGACTTTACTCGGACTTGGTGGCAATGACTTGGAGCTTGGTGGCGATGACTTTAGACTTGGTGGCAATGGCTTAGGTCTTGGTGTCAATGACTTGGGACTTGGTGGCTATGACTTGGGACATAGTGGCAGTGACTTGGTACCTGGTGGCAATGATTGGGACTAGGTGGCAATGACTTGGGACTTGGTGACAATGACCTAGGTCTTGGTGTCAATGATCTGGGACTTAGTGGCAATGACTTGGGACTAGGTGGCAATAACTTGGGACTTGGTGGCAATAACTTGGGACTTGGTGGCAATGACTTAGGACTTGGTGGTAATGACCGGGTGTTGGCTGCAATGAGTTGAGACTCGACTTAGACTTGAAGGGTGACTTAGCCCAACCTCTGCTTATGGGACCATCCTTGGTCTATTTGACCTTTTGATTTTCAAGATAATGTAGTTGAGAACGGAACCTAGACTCTGAAAAGGAGGTACCAGATAACACCCAGAAACGTATAGGAATCTCCCCCGTGCTGACTTTGGGGCCCCAGTTTTGAGGATACAAGAATAGATCCAGTGTCTTTCTAACAAGCGTGTCCTTAAAGGCGACTAATTAGGGCATTTCCCTCCTAAATCGGAGTGCATCTGCTTGAAAGGCGAGGAATCAACAGCCTGCATACAAGTAAGCCAGGTCTGTAAAACGTAAAACGAATGTTCTGGAACTAGACCAGCGTCCAGAAGGGATGAACAATGAGAATTTTCCGCCAGAGTCTACAGCCAGTGAACGCTAAGAAAAAAAAAGATATGACCTGAGACATCAGGGTTCACCATGGTCGTTCTTACTGTCACCGTAGCATTTTGTTTCTGACAGTACTTAACCATACGCAGGACTGGCACAGTTTTTTAATTAAACATAATTTGTGCTCAGCACTGCTGTCGTAGACACCACTTTTTAGTGCGTACCGTCACCTTTTAGTGTAGACAATCTGTTGTGAGTAATGGCAACTTTTTGTCAGGGAGAAAAAGCCCTAGGGTAAGATTTGTAAAAAAAAAAAAAAAAAAGCTCTTTACGCTATTGTCACCTTAGGTAAGGTACCAAATCAACCTTTTTTTTTTAGACCAATCATTAGTCGATGGATGTCAACATTACCCTGGCCTTTAGCTATAAACACAAATTCTCCTCAGAACATTTTTTGGGTACCAGTTTTACTGTGGCAGCCTTGTAGACTTAAGTCAGATATAGACATTCATTAACACGCGAAACGAGCCCAGGACATTCAGGCAGACAGAATAGTGGCTAGGACTTACAGAAGTGCTTCTGTATTTACTGACAACCATCTGTTGGACAGTTGGGACATGCGTGTATCCCAGACATCAACGCATCAGTATTACAATGACTCACGCGGATTTTTTTTTTTTTTTTTAGTATCTAGAAACCATGAGCGGTTAACCCTTTGGCTCGGTACTATGGATATCGCAACCCTTCGGCCTTGATTCCATGATAGATACCGTAAATCTGGGAGACATGTGGCTTTTCTGCCTAACTCCGGGGCGTGAACCCCGACTCCCTCTTTGCTGGATCCGCTCCTAATTTCTCATCTACACATTCTGGAACACGTTATTTCATCTATCCTAGTGTATTTTATCAGCATTCGTTCACATATGGTTTTCATAATGTCTCCTTTGTCCGGTACAAGTGTTCTTGTAGTTATCACATTCTTTGTAATCAGTGTGCTTTGGAATCAGTCAGCATCTATACCTTAAAATAGGGATATTCAGCTAAGTTTACCCAGAGGCGAAAATATTGCAAACTGGGATCGTCCCGAGCCAGAGTCCCAGCATAGAAAGATCATTAAAAATATACAACTGACAGTGATCTGCAGGCCACTTGCTAGGCCCGCTGGACGCCTGTTGAAAAACCCCTCTGCAAGAGACGGGGAACATATTGATGTGCCCGCTGTGCTGCGATGTCGATTCTCAAATCAGGAATCAGTAAACTAAAATTAAGTGGAAACTCCAGAGATATTTTACATCCTCTATTCGTAGAAGCCAGTTAAATGTAAGATATCTCAGGGGTTTAGAAGTTAAAGAACATTTTCAGTAACAATCTCGAAAAAGTACAACGGGCTGAAACTGGTTCCCAATCATGTCATGACAGGGGCTAATTAGGGGTGTACTGAAAGCGGGCGTGTTGCTACAAAAGGCGCAGATATCGTAACCTAGTTGTAGACCGCAACACAACGTGCCACCCATTCAAATAGGCCAAACGCAAATATATTTTCAACCTTGACCTTTACGCATATTTTTAGAATGATTCCGAAAAGTATTTAAGAGATTACTTTAGTGGCCAGAGACGTATTTTTTCTGACATCCGAGGCCCAATCTCATTTTATCTCAAGATGTTCGTTGTCGTTTTGTGCGCTTTTGTTGCTTATGCCAACGCAGGTGAGGTTTCGTTTTGAATATTTAATTTTTTTCTTTATCAACTACTACAACTACCACCACCACCGCCACCACTACTGCTACTGCTGCTTCTAGTAATATTACTTCTACTGCTGCTGTTGTTGCTACTACTAATGCTACCACTACTAACACCACCAACATCACTACTATTATTCTTACTAACAATACTAATACTACTGCTAGCACTTCTATTATCACTACCACCACGACCACCACCATCATCACCACTACCACCACTACTTCATCTGTTCTTGTTGCTGCTGTTACTACTGCTGCTGCTACTACTACTACTACTACTACTACTACTACTACTACTACTACTACTACTACTACTACTACTACTACTACTACTACTGCTGCTGCTGCTGCTGCTGCTGCTACTGCTACTGCAACTGCAACTACTACAACAACTATTACTAATAACACTGCCTTCACTACTACTATTACAACCACCACCACGACGACGACTACCACCATCACCATCACCACCACTGCTTCGTCTGTTGCTGCTGCTACTACTATTACTGCTGCTTCTGCTGCTGCTACGACTACTATAGTCATTACTACTACTTCTACAACTTCTAAAACACTAACTGCCACTACTAACTTGTACTCCACCTACTCTTAGTACTACCTTGGTTCTATAACTAACACCACCGCTACCACCACCACCATCACTACTACTACTACTACTACAACTACTATTACTACTACTACTACTACTACTACTACTACTACTATTACTACTACTACTACTACTACTACTACTACTACTACTACTACTACTACTACTACTACTACTACTACTACTACTACTACTACTACTATTACTACTACTTCTTCTTCTTCTTCTTCTACTACTACTATAGCAGCAGTTACAGTAGTACATATTTGCAGTAGAAGGAGAAACACAGTAGAACCTACCAGTCAAATTCCTGTCTTAAATGTTTGTGTATTTTAGACAAAGCATTACGGTCTACTGTGTTTGTAAATTGTTGCTGTGTGTGTTAATCGACTTATGCTTGGTTCATAAATATTTTTTTAACCTAATATCAATGGTTTGAGATGAATTCTGTAAGGATTCTATTGTTGTGGATTTCTGGCTGTACGATAGACATGGTCAATGAAGACACCTTCGATTTTTATGTTCTCTAATGTGTCCTTATATCTTTTAATGAGTGCCAGTCAATGTATTTTTAACCGGTTATTATATACATAATATTTTTACGGCTCAAGGGTTACCCTTCTCAAAGGTGTCTTTTATCAACACCATTGTTTTTCAATAGCGCATAAAAACATTATACCCCCGCCCCCTCCAAAACGGTCTACCAGTCTGTGCCAGCGGTGTGTGTGTGGGAGGGGGGGGGGGGTGTGTAAAAAAAGGGGAGAAGGGGGGGGGGTTCTCACCTAAGACGAGATTTAAAAATTAAAATAAAGACCCCTGCCCTTACTGACAATGGCGTGAGACAGTTTTTTTTTTGTTTGTTTGTTTACGTTGTCCCGTTTGGGAACCTACTATAAAACGGTCATGGACTGACTGACTTTGTGCAATGGTTTTAGTTATGCCTGTCATAGTTATTGTTTGTAACTGCTCTGTTTTCCAGCGAACAGGCTCTGTCATGGCGACATAAATAACCTCCACCCAACAGGACAGCGCAACGGAGGTAAGAGGGATGGGTTGTTCTTGGTTAACTCTTTCATTCACAGGGTGACCACACGTCCCGTTTTCACCGCGACAGTCCCGTTTTTCAGGAGTGTTCCGGCCGATCTTTCGGTACTCAGAAATTGTCACGGCTTCAGTTCACGTTTCCCTGTCCATCTGTTCACTGCATTTCCTTCATACTTGTTCAGACTCTTCTACGTCGGAGGGGTGTCACGTTGTCGTGCCTCTAGTTACACCAGCGCTGATGTTTTATATTCTCTACTACACGACGACACAGCTTTTAACAACTCCAGAACATCTACCCTACCCACAGCCGGAGCCTAGGTCACACGAGAGATTCTTTTCGAAGAAAAGAGTCCATCCTGACACCCCTTTGACCTAAATCAGACTGAGAAAGTGTAGATGGGCCTTGACACGTGAACAGGCCCTTGTCAAATTTCAACTCCCACCCTCCCCCTTTTCCCCCACACGCACACACAACATAATAAGGAAATGAGCTCTAGACTGGAACATACTCTTATAGCTAAATATGTAGACCGTATTAGATTTGATTGTTTTTAGGTACTTTTTATTCATAAAATGCGGTATTGGACATTCTGATTGTAGCAAGTTCCTCCTCCCAGTGCAGTTAAAAAGAGAATATTGTTTCATTCATTTCTTGGTGAGAACGGTTCGTGTTTTAATGGAACTGTCGAGCGAGTTATTAACCCTTCCCTCGCCAGTGACCTAGGAAGAAAAGGTCTGTGGTTAAACTGACTTGCTTGGGATGTCCCGTTTTCAGCTCCAAATATTAATAGAATCTTCAGTTTTCAGCTCAATACATTATGGTAAGCAATTGTTTCAGTACCAGGCAACGTCCTCTATGTTGCCATTTTGAAAATAACATAATACTTCAGTTGTATTCTATCACATACAGTTGTTATGTTAACTCTACGTATCTAAATTAGTAACCTGACTGCTTCTGTCTGATGACTTCTGTGTTTAACCCCCGAGACGTAAGTATTTACTGCTCTTAAACGTCAAACCCTGGAATAGAAGGGGTTAGCTTAAAAACTTCATGAGACTGACAGAAGTTAACCGACCCGTCACAGGAAGTGAGGAGGGGGCGGGGCTAAAAAGGGAGGGGGGGGGAGGGTTGGTTGACTGTATTACCCACACCCATACCAAATTCAAATGTAGTAGAACCGAGACGACAGTAAGAAGAGGCAGAAGGAAGCGATAAGGATGGATGAAGAGGAGGATCAGAAGGGGACGAGTACAAAGACTAGCATTAGAGGATGTAGAAACAGGAGGAGGAAGAGGAGTAGTAGTAGAAGAAGAAGAAGAAGAAGAAGAAGAAGAAGAAGAAGAAGAAGAAGAAGAAGAAGAAGAAGAAGAAGAAGAAGAAGAAGAAGCAGAAGAAGAAGCAGAAGAAGAAATAATAATAAAAATAACAGTAATAATAATAAAAATAATAATAATAAGAAGAAGAAGATGAAGAAGAAGAAAAAAAGAAGAAGAAGGAAGAGGAGAAGACGAAGATTACAAAAGTAATATAATAATAATGATAATTATTATTATAATAATATTAATAATAATAATAATAAAATTAATGGGACGAAAAAAAAAGAGAATACAAAAAAGAACAATAAGAAGATTATGATAAAGAAGAGAGGGAAGATAGCGATGTTAAAAAAATGAATGAAGCAAAGAAGAAGGATAAGAGTGAGAAATGGAGGAGGAGGAGGAAAGAATTACCATCTCTGTAAGGCTGCATAGCAGAGCACCCCTCCCCCCCCCCCCCCATTTTTTTTTCACCGCTCATTCTAAGGGCCGGAAAGTCACAGCCGCCGAGAGACCAATTAGCTAAATAAAGCACGTGTATTTGACTCTCGCTTGTGTATGACTTGTTTGTTTTTCCAGGTGTTGCTGCTTCCAACGCAGATGCACAGCATGATCTCCCATATTTGGAACAGCACAGATCCTGCTACCAAGCGTCGGCTGACAAACATTGTGAGTAACCATCTTCACCATTTCCCATCATCATCACCATCGTTATCATCGTCTTCAACATCGCATTACCACCAGCATCATCATTACCACCACCACCAGCAGCATCAGTATCACCACCACCATCAGCATCATTATCATCATCACTATAATAGCCACCATCAGGCTTACAACACATGTATCATCACTTCTAGCATTCTTACCCTTATCAGTATCATCGGACGAGGAAATGCATTCTGCAGACTTAGTGTTATGGAAAAGCAAGCTAACCAGGCAATAAGCCTTAAATGGCAGCTGGTCTATGAAGGAGTCTCAGAAGCTCTAATCCTACAGCTTCTGCAGCATGCTTTGTTTCAAATGTATGGGCGTTGTCTTTCCTTTGCAGCTAACAAGCCAGGCTGACGTCATATAGAGTGGCAAAACATGGTCTTTACCATACTGCGAGGCTTGGTGCTTTTTCCATGCCTTTTGGTAGTCATTATTATCCTCAAACTTCTGTCCCGTGTGCTTTCAATCAACTCTAACACAGATGATCTTCCATGCCATGTTGTCAAATTGTCTAGTATATTTTCTCTCAGTCTCCCTTTGCCTCTCCTGCACTCCAACTTTCCTACCGTCACGATGTGCTTAAGTTTTCTGCACCTCATCAAATGACCAATGAATGTAGATTGTCTTTTTCTTATGTTGGTAAGCGAGTTCTGTTGGTGAGTCAGTTACTTTCACAATATCCTCCCTCTGCCTCTCCTGCCCTCCAACTTTCCTACCGTCACGATGTGCTTAAGTTTTCTGCACCTCATCAAATGACCAATGAATGTAGATTGTCTATTTCTTATGTTGGTAAGCGAGTTCTGTTGGTGAGTCAGTTACTTTCACAATATCCTCCCTCTGCCTCTCCTGCCCTCCAACTTTCCTACCGTCACGATGTGCTTAAGTTTTCTGCACCTCATCAAATGACCAACGAATGTAGATTGTCTATTTCTTATGTTGGTAAGCGAGTTCTGTTGGTGAGTCAGTTACTTTCACAATATCCTCCCTCTGCCTCTCCTGCCCTCCAACTTTCCTACCGTCACGATGTGCTTAAGTTTTCTGCACCTCATCAAATGACCAACGAATGTAGATTGTCTATTTCTTATGTTGGTAAGCGAGTTCTGTTGGTGAGTCAGTTACTTTCACAATATCCTCCCTCTGCCTCTCCTGCCCTCCAACTTTCCTACCGTCACGATGTGCTTAAGTTTTCTGCACCTCATCAAATGACCAACGAATGTAGATTGTCTATTTCTTATGTTGGTAAGCGAGTTCTGTTGGTGAGTCAGTTACTTTCACAATATCCTCCCTCTGCCTCTCCTGCCCTCCAACTTTCCTACCGTCACGATGTGCTTAAGTTTTCTGCACCTCATCAAATGACCAATGAATGTAGATTGTCTATTTCTTATGTTGGTAAGCGAGTTCTGTTGGTGAGTCAGTTCCTTTCACAATATCCTAATAACTCTTTGTATCTGTTCAGGATATTCTTAGCATTCGCTTTATGCTAAGGAGAGAAACAAATTATTTCTGGCCGTTGGCGGTGGCCCAAAGAAAACAATTTTTGTTGTTATTGTTCATGTAAACATGTCCCTTCACTTTGTTTAATAAATCAAAACATTGTTAACACAAATCCGTAGGGAGCGAAATCATGTTCATGTCAAACAATTTCTGCAAACCCATAAATAAGAATAAAATATATATATATATATGTCCGCTGGGTCCGTGCGTGTGTGAAGTTTTTCCCCCTCCTGGCTGCTATCCCCCCCCCCACCCATCCACCAACACACACCCCTACCCACCCACACACTAACCCACCCACACACCCACCCCCAACACACACACACACACACAAAATGACGAACAGAGATCAGAAAATCTGTCTGGATGGCAGACTAAGAGAATCTGAAGATTTGACACTCCAAGAGTAACACAGACTGCTGGTGGCAGAAGAATAGGACCTGAACATTTGACACCCTAAGATCAAAACAGTCTGTTAGGCAACCAACAGGACAAGGTCAAGTACCCCGTTCAACCTCAAAGAAAGTCCACCGTGTATCCTGCAGTCAGGTACGTGCAATGACGCCCTGCAGAGACTAAAACTTTCTTCATGTTAAACGAATGTTCTTATAAAGCGAATCTTTGATAATGAGGTCTCTTGTGGACGAAATATGTCACTCCTCACTTTTTTTAAATTTCTTTAGATAATTCTCGTCATCATTCCCCGACTCTTTACAACAGTGGTCTCAAACCATTTTCAGATAACGACCCACTTGTGTATACCCTAACCACTCCCCCCCCCCCTTTCCCCCTTTTCTACGTAAAAAATATGATAAAATAGATGAGGACAAAAAGAAAGATCACAAGTACTGATAACAAAAACTTATTAAAAAAAAAAAAAAACCTCATGATTCAAAGTGCCAAATAATAAGAGAAATCAGCAATTAGAAATTTAGTGTCCAAATAATAATTTGATGGTTGGCACTGTTTTATCTTGATGATATCTGCTATTTTTGGTCTATTATTAAACAAGACACAACAGGGATCACCCTCAACATCAAGCTGCCAGTGTTGCTTTGTTTCCGAATTATTACAAGTACAAATGCACCCAGTTTTAACATTGCCTGACCACCCCCCCCCCCCCCACTTTCTACCCGAAACTTCCTTATGTCCCCCTAGGCAGTCCCACCCCCTTCCCTCACTTGAAACTTTCTCATGTCTCCCTACGCACCCCTTAACATTGAAACTTCCTCATGTCCCCCTAGGCACCATTTTCCTCTTGAAACTTCCTCATTTCCGTTTAGGCACCCCTCTTTTGAAACTTCCTCATTTCCGTTTAGGCACCCTCTCTTGAAACTTCCTCATTTCCGTTTAGGCACCCCTCTCTTGAAACTTCCTCATTTCCGTTTAGGCACACCTCTCTTGAAACTTCCTCATTTCCGTTTAGGCACCCCTCTCTTCAAACTTCCTCATTTCCGTTTAGGCACCCCTCTCTTGAAACCTCCTCATGTCCCCCTAGGCAACCCCCACCCCCTTGAAACTTTCTCATGTCCCCCTAGGCAACCCCCACCCCCCTTGAAACTTTCTCATGTCCTCCTAGGCACCTCCCGCCACCCCCCTTGAAACTTTCTCATGTCCTCCTAGGCACCTCCCCCACCCCCCTTCCTTAAAATTTCCTCATGTTCCCCCAAGGCACACCCTCCCCATTCAAACTTTCGCATGTCTTCTCAAACATAGTTTCCATGTAAAACGATCTTTACCTTCGAGAAATTCTATAACATTATTTCCATGTAAAACGATCTTTACCTTCGAGAAATTCTATAACATTATTTCCATGTAAAACGATCTTTACCTTCGAGAAATTCTATAACATTTTTTCCATGTAAAACGATCTTTACCTTCGAGAAATTATTAACATTATTTCCATGTAAAACGATCTTTACCTTCGAGAAATTCTATAACATTATTTCCATGTAAAACGATCTTTACCTTCGAGAAATTCTATAACATTATTTCCATGTAAAACGATCTTTACCTTCGAGAAATTCTATAACATTATTTCCATGTAAAACGACCTTTACCTTCGAGAAATTCTATAACATTATTTCCATGTAAAACGGTCTTTACCTTCGAGAAATTCTATAACATTATTTCCATGTAAAACGATCTTTACCTTCGAGAAATTCTGTAACATTATTTCCATGTAAAACGATCTTTACCTTCGAGAAATTCTATAACATTATTTCCATGTAAAACGGTCTTTACCTTCGAGAAATTCTCCAACATATCTACATCATTAATAGTCTAGGTGTCTGAATGTAAAGAAACTCAGTCAGGTGCCGTGTCCATAATGAAAGTTTGTTGAAAAGATCTTCAGCACTCTTTGTCTCTTTGTAGTATATTCTCTCAGATTGATGTTCGTCCATCTATTTATACTGTCCTCCCACTTTTATCATTGTCTAGCTCTAGCTCTCTGGCCTTTTACTTTTCACTCTAGTATGATTCGCAAATTAGTGTTATGTCTTATTATGTGGCCGAGATGTTTCAGCTGTCTGTTTTTAAATTCTGTTTAATCCTAAGTATTACACGAAGTAACCTGCAGACAAGCCGGACGAGACCGTATTAACATTAAAAAAAATTTTTTTTTTTTAATCAAGTGAAAATACAAAGAATTGTGAAGAGAACAGACCAACAGTAAACATCCATAAGACCCCATCAGCAGACTCAACAGAAAGCAACATACAAAAATGTTCTTGTCTACGAACAGGACATCGCGTGCTCAACTACCACATGCATAAAATAAATGTAATAGAACGGAAAAGCCCTAAGTACCAAGAAAAGAAAAAAAAAAGAAATATAGTTCGTTAGGCGGGGACTAGAAACATAAACACTCTAATCAAACAAGAAATCTTCTGTGTACAGTCTAGATCAGCCAAGCAATACATAATAAACTAGGCACACTAACTACAAGTCATAATCTAAATGAAAAACAACTGGAACTATGATTACTACATTGAACATCTGTTTATTTCACTTAATATAAAATCAGTGTGGTCCACAAATAACAACTTTAACAACAACCAACGTGCTCGAACAGAATCTAAAATGATTATCAGGTAACAAGGAAATATGATAATGACACCAAACGCTCAGCGAGATTACCTCAACAATGACAAAAGCCGAAACATATTAAACATGTACGTTAAGATTCAATATGCCAACAAATCACCTATAGCGACCTGTCATCAAACTATCTACTAGCGAGGATAAACAATGGAAATAAAATCTACCACCACGTAACCAATTAAAACGTACCGTGAGACCAGCGAAGGAAATCAGTCAGACAATCGGTCTTCCCCTGCAGTCACCCGTACCTAAGCTGGCTGCCCAATGTAAAAAGCGCAACAACTAGGTCGGTGTTCTGCAGGGTCGGTCCGGAAGCCAAAAAGAAGGCAAATACTGAGTCAGTTCGCCTTCTTATACCCAGTGGCCAGACTTTTCCCCAGTTTACCGTCTAAAACTATAAGCTGTTCCTGTGGCCTCTTGGTCATTTTTAAACCATATTAAATCAAAATCGTTGAGCTGCTGAACAGTAGTCTTTGTTGTTTTCGAGCCTATCACTTTAAGACTGTACAGTTTCTACAGTGTGCCTGTCAGACAGGACCACAAACATCTGAGCTCATTCTACAGTTATGCCCACTCTACCAACAGCTACGAAAAGACACCTAGCCTCAAGAGCAAAGTGCGCAGAGCAAGCTGAGAACCATGAAGGACCTGCAGCTGACATGCGAATTAATAGTGGACGCCCACTTGACGGTTTGACATGAGTAGACGAAACCGAACGCAAAGAATAAGAAGAAGAAACAAAAATGGTGTCCCATGTAGGGATGGAAATTCTTATTTTTGACACAGCCGACCTGTTCTTTAAAAAAATAATTTTACACCCACATGGTTTCGAAAGACAGAAGTTCTAGCCAATAAGCTAGTGTCTTAGCGCTACCCTACCGCGGCTCCCTAGATGTTGTTAGCAATGATTATGTGGCCGTAGATGACGATGATGACATTAGTGATGAAAATGTTAATAATCACATTAATAACCATGTTGAACTTATTGATGATGATGATGAATTCAGGTATCCAAGCTTCTGTAATTGCTGCTATCGCCAGCAGAGAGTCCAGAGGCGGATCCCTTCTTACCAGCACAGGAGGTTACGGGGACAACCATAATGCATGGGGTATTATGCAGGTGGGTGGTTCTCATGTAGTTCTTCCCTCATTCTGACCTCCTTTTACAATATTGCGCGCTCGCACACACACACACACACGCACACGCACACGCACGCACACACACACACACACACACACGTCTCATCTACAACTTTCACTACTTTTGCCGCTGCTGCTGGCTGCCGTTGATGTTGCTGCCGCTGCTGCTAAAACTACTAATGCTATTTCTACTTCTGCTGCTGCTGCTACTGCTCCTACTACTACTAATACTATCACTACCACCACCACCAGTGCTACTTGTGCTACAACAACAACAACATCTACTACTACTACTACTACTACTACTACTACTACTACTACTACTACTAAGTTAATTATTTTACATCAATACAGTTGTAGATTGTCTACCTCAGTTTTATATACTACAACTGTCTTTCTCCTACATAGTTAATTATTTTACATCAGCCTTTTTTCTGTCCGAAAGAGAGTACTGAAATGTTATGTGTGGAACCTATATTGCTGTGTGGTAGTGAATCATGAGATTCAATTGCACAAATAAGAAAGAACTTGGAGGCGACAGAGATTTTGTTCCTCAGACGAATATTAAGAATCCCCTTCACTGCCGAAATAACAAACAAGGATTGCTTGAAAGCAACTAATGAATCAATATTACAGCTACAAGGAAAAGACAAGCACTGTTTTTAGTCATGTGATAAGTGTAGAGGCTCTGGAGAACATTGTGATGACCAGGAAGATTAACGATAGAAGAGGGAGGGGCAGACCACGAGAAGATGACGGGTGGACTGCGACGGGACTAGGAGGAATGTCATCTGTGGAAATGATCCATAGGACAATGGGACGAGATCTGTGGAGATGCAGGAATGTCTAAGCCAGTCAACAAGGCAGGTGGTGACAAAGATGATGAGCCTGTATTTAATATAATCTGCCTTTCATTTATATTTTTTTAGCGTCTCAATCACACTTCTTTACATTTTATGCCATTATGTACCTTAACAATTTTGCTTAATGTGTACCTTAATTTCCTATTCATAATTGTATTCATTTAATGTCTTAGTCTTTAATTCTAGTATGCTAGCGGGAAGAAGAAAACAAGGGAAATAAGAAGAAGGTGAGATAAGGGGAAACAAGTGGTTGTTGAGACACAATAAAAACAGGAAAGTATAGGAAAAAAAAAAAAAAACAAGGTTTTTTCTGTGCTGCAGCCATGAAATGAGAGTAAAACCATGGTAAAGAATATTTAAATAATTGTTTTACACAACTACAACAACTAGAAACAAGACTGAAACCAGTGATAGAACCACAGCTGGCAGAAGAAAAGATGGGATTTAGGAGAAATAGAAGCTGCACAGATGCAATCTTCACACTTAAGCAGTTAATAGAAAACAACATTTAATACAATAACTTATTTGTGGCATTCGTAGACCAGGAGAAGGCATTTGACAGAGTCGACAGACAATTATTATGGAAAGGAGTGGCAAGATATGGAGTAAGCGAACACCTCATCGAAGTGTGCAAAAGTTTATACAGGGATTGTAGAAGTGTAGTTAGAATAAATCAGGGAACATCTCATCCATTCACAGTAACATCTGGAGTAAGACAGGGTGTGTCTTATCACCACTGCTGTTTATCACCTACATCGACAGTATATGCGAGAATGCCAAGCCCATGAATGAAAATGTTAGTAAGATCAACGAATTACTCTTTGAAGATGACAAGGCCTTGATAGCAGATACAGCCATGAAATTGCAACAACATCTAACATCCATGAATGAAGAATGTAAAACAAATAATATAAGAATCAACACTGAAAAGACAGAAGTAATGTCAATAGGAAAAAAGAAGACAGATCTAGACATAGCAATAGAGTGCAAAGGCATTAAACAGGCATCTGAGTTTAAATATCTGGGAACTACATTTACCGAAGATAGGAAATTGGAAAAAGAAATTAACGTTAGATGCAGTAAAGCAAACCAAGTATTGAGACAGCTAGCCCCACTCTTACAGCATAAGACAATCCCAATCAGCACAAAGAGACATCTTATTCAAAGCATATTTATTCCAACTCTGTGCTACCAGTGCCAGACATGGTCACTCACAACAAACCATAAAAGAAAATTAGTAACCATGGAAATGAGATGTCTGAGAAGGGCTGTAGGAGTGACCATAAGAGATAAGATCAGGAATGAGATCATAAGAGAAAAAGTCGGCACAGAACCAATTCTAAATTACATACGAAGACAGCAAGTGAAATGGTTTGCCCACTTAGAGAGAATGCCTTGTGACACCATACCATACAAAGCATACATGGAAAGAGAAGAAGGACTTAGAGCACGAGGTAGACCAAGAACGATATGGAAGGATAACATCACACGAGGTGCCTATGGTCGAGGCGACCAGAAGAGCTAGAAACAGAACCTTATATCTCCATCGACACATACAGGGGTAAAAGAGGAAGTGAAGAAGAAGAAGAAGAAGACAACTGACTACAACTACACATTACTACATAGGCAAGGCCTAAACAAACCAACTGCACGAACTACGAGTTCTATCTTGAAACAAGCACACAAATATAACTATCACATTCAACATCTGTTTATTTTACCGAAAACAAAACTAGCAGGTTCACAAAAAGAATACATTAATAACCAAAACCGTGTTCACACAGGTCACGCGCTAAGCACCACACCTAACACAGATGCAAATTTGCTTCTAGCGACACAAAATCAAATATCTCCGAGCAATGATACACACTGATCTCTCCATCTACAAGTTTACCTACAGTAGAATTTCAGATCTAACTACACAAGCGTACCACCGCTGTAATCAGTCAGACAATCCCACCCTCTCTCTCTCTCTCTCTCTCTCTCTCTCTCTCTCTCTCTCTCTCTCTCTCTCTCTCTCAGCTCTCTCTCTCTCTCTCTCTCTCTCGCTCTCTCTCTCTCTCGGCTCAGTCTTACGCAATTGCGCTGTGTTGAGACCACATGCGGTCAAGCAACGGCCGATTACATACCTACAGAGAGCGCAGAGCACAGTACAAGACCTGTAAAAAAAAAGACATCGTGACTTCCTGAGCTGACAGTTTTTTCCGCAAGTGCAGTGAAACCGCATTTATAACAGCTGTCATGAGCCTGTTACACTAGGTTTGTGCGAAGTATGGTATGGCCTTGTGACACGAGACTTACACAGTAACAATGAAAGCCATCGTGGGTCACACCGTAAAGTTCTAGTGAAACTGCGACAGGACTAGTAAGCTGACATTAGATTTATTATCACTCCAGAGAATACAATGAGATATAAAAACTCTGCAACAGCTACATTTGTCTATGGTCAAGGCAGCCAGAATAGCAGAAAGCAGAACCTTCTATCTCCCTTGACGCCAAAAGCAGTTTAAAAAATTGTGAAGAAGATTTTAGTTCACAGCTTTGTTAATTTTGTTGTATTAGTATTTCGTTGTCAGTGTTTCTCATTTTGTATCCTAGTGCGACATTAACCACTCTGGCCTCAACTGCCTGAGCTGTGCATGGAACTCCTGCTGCCACATCGAGATGATGACTGCAAATATTTTGATACCCTACATTAACCAGGTAATGCATAGATAAGCGACGTAGCAGGGGGTGTCGGCATGAAAAAAAAAATATGATTCTCCCTACAATGAAATTGTTCTCGGGATTGGAAAAGGAAGGGGTAATCTTTCGATCAGGGGGTGGGGGGGGGGGGGGGGGGGGAGAAATTTCCCTACAACCTTTCTGAGGTGAGAAAACGATTCCTGTGGAAATTTAAAAATTAAAGGAGGGGGGAGGGGATGGGGATGACGCAAATTTTTCCTTACACTTTTCTGGGGTAAAGAGAATGCGGGGTTCAAGGAGCCTGATTCGCCCATGTCATGGTGTTCCTGGATTCTCCAAAAGGTAAAAGTATTTCAAAGATACTTTTTGCGCCAATTGTACATAGGGCATATCATGCTAGACTAACATTTTTATAGACCAATCAGAGTACTCGATGGCTGTTGCTGTCACGATCACGCCAGCAGACTTTACTTTCTAGAACTTTACCTGGTACACATTTTATTTTCCATCTGGAAGCCAAAGGCAAGTTAAAAAAAAAAAATCCTTTTGAACCTCTGACTTTTGAGTCGGCGTGCGAGCGTAATCGCAGTTCAAGATTCATGGACACACCATAGTCACAGAATTTCTGTGCCAAAGAAAACCACCGAGAGAATGTCCACCAGTTCCTCTTATGAAGACGGAAAAAAACATAGGCACATAAGACAGCCTTCAGAAGTTGCGATCATCTAAACCATGGGGTCCCAACTTATGGATCAAGACTTAATTTGAGGTCACGAATGATTTTCTGTAGAGTCGCCGGGCAGTGATGAGATACGCAAATGTGGGGAGGGGGGTTAGGGGGGGGGGGGGACATAATATCAATTCATCAGAAATTAGCCTTTGACTAGTCATCTTGACATTCTTCTCCAATTTTCATATTTTCCTATACAAAGGCATACTTGACCCCTACCAGTTACGATCAAAGATCATCATACCCACACGCTGCATCCCAGCGAGAAGCTTCTGTTTAAAAAATAACTTCAGCACGATACAAGTAAATTACCACTCCTACACCCCCTACCTATGCCACCACAGCCGATCACAAATAAGCAGATAACAAAAGTCAATAGAGAAGAACGTAGGTTGTAGTGTGGCGCTGTTGCCAACGTAAGTCGACAAGCACACCATATTGATATTGCCCCTAAAATACTAGTGGGTCCTGCCCCCTAAAGTGGACAAGAAGATTTGATCACTTGCCTAGACCATCAATATCGACTGGACAAACCGGCCTGGCCCCTCCCCCCACCCCCCCCCCCCCCCCCCACAACAAAAAAAAGCTGTTTGCCTGTCCGACGTCCTTATCATTGGAATCAGAGAGCAGCGACGATGAAGTGCCATTAAAACAAGGAAAAATTGATCAAATGTCTTGGTCTACCAATGACTTGAGACCAGTTGCGCATAACGTTGATAACTCCAGCTCTGTCTGTATTTCTGCTGCTGTAAATCCAAACAGTTCAGTGGGTTTTTTTTTCTTCTCCTTTTTTTCTGCACGTAATCACTGATGACTTTTATCGCAGATGCAACTAACAGGTTCTGCAAGGAAGTATTTGAGAAGACACCTGCTCTTGTCTCAACAAGAGAATATGGTCACGTACTGACATGATGATTAAAACTATAATTACCTTCTGTACTATACAGCAGACAATACATTCATCAGTCAAACACATAGTACAATACTGGTCTTACTTTTGGATGACATAGTAAAATACTCTAGTGTAGTTGGTATCACGCCCCCCTTACAATTGGAAAGGTTTGTGTTCAACCCCTACAATTAATTATGATGATTAAAGTGGGAGCCGTGCTGGATTCATTAATCCAATTTTGGTATAGGTACAGGGAACAGGTTTCCCATTATTTACCCCCCCCCCCTCTCACCGAGATGGCGTGGGCTTCGTCTGTCAAGTTTGTGGAGCTGTGAAACTCTCTACGGAGTTTCTCCTACACATACGAAGGCTAAATTTTCTTTCACTATCTCTAGCGAAGCTAGACAATTAAGTCTAGTTTCTAGTGGTTATTTTCTGTGAAGAAAAAAAGGTTTCTTGTCATCGCCCTCGTACGTCTGACTTATAAACATTCGGGGCAACCACTCACTTTACTAGAGTGAATATTTTAGGTGTATATAGCCCTACCGCAGACATATCTTTCGCGTTTGGAGGGTAGAAAAGTATTGTGCACTGGAGAGACCTTTTTTCAGATTGCTTATCACAGGACAGACAGCAACGGCCGGAAACGTAGCATCGAAATCGTTAAATATACCACATGAATTGTGTCTCTATTTTCCCCCAGACCCGTAGTTGAACATTGTTGGTTTTAAATTCTGCTCATTAAAGTCGCGCGCTAGGTTGTGCCAGACAACGACATCCAAGTTACGTGTCAGGAGCACCAGGGCGCCATGATAATCAAAAGGATCATACTATACTACTAGCAACCGTGCCACAGTACCGCTTTTCAGTTAAACTGGTTTTCAGACCGAGGCAAAATGAAACAGTGTTTTTTTATTTCTTGCTCTCTCTCCACAACATAGGTAAAGAGCAAACTGCCAAGCTTTAGTCAGGATCAGGCGTTACAAGGTAAATACATGTACTTTATATAATAAATAGTTTTTGTTTGTTCGGTGGAGTCAGATGGGCTCAATAGCAAATATTTGATAGGGGCGTTAAGCCAGTCTTTAAATTCTGCTGCAATCGACTGTGCGATAACTACTACGTGTACAGGACCCGGCCATCAACAGTGTCAAAGAAGTCACACCGTTTTAAAACTTGCTACTTCAATCATATACTTGCTAGACTGACAGGTATGCATCACTGCCCGGCTCTCTAGCGTAGTTGGCTAAACCGGATTGCGCGGTGACCGGGTGACGAACTCCTTGTGGTCCAGGTTTACTCCCGGGGGTAGGCAGAAAAGTCACATTTCTCCCAGATTTACGGTATTTACAATGGAATCAAGGCCGAAAGGTTACGAAATCCATAATACCGAGCCTAAGGGTTAACAACTCATGGCTTCTGGATACTAAAACAAACAAACAAACAAACAAACAGACATGCATCACGACGCCGATGAATTTCGACAGGTTTCGCCCCTTTAATGTTCGACAAACGGATAATATCACGCTACCTCTCTTGGAAGCATGTTGTGATAGAGGCGGTATCTATAATCTGTCATTATGACTTGCTGTATTTGTCTGCACGTTGACGTCACGTGCTTAACACTTTTAACACCCTTAACAACAGTATTGACAGGTTTACAGAACAATAGCACGAGAGTGTGATTTCTATCACACTTCTCATGTTTTCATTGGTGGGGGGGGGGGGGAGAATTACGTGACCAACAACCCTCCACCCCTTTTTTAAAACCCACACACACCTACGAATGCACGCACGCACGCCCATCCACCCAAACGCACGCACACACATAAACGCACACAAATACAGAGTTTAAAGTCCTTTTTTAAAGTATTTGTATAAACAAGTACATTTCCTATTTCTTTACATGTACTCATACATGTATATTTGCCATTCGGCACGTTATTATTATAACTACGCACTTAAATAACCCCTACACTCCCTTCAATCCCTACCAACAATAAAATTGTCAGGAAGTTCAGGTCTCTACTTCGAAACGCCCCTGCCCTCTAGTTTTATCTTTTCATCCGCGACCCTGGTTCTAGCTTCATTTTAAAAGACAATTGACATTAAACTGAGGCTATGGAACCTGACCACCCAGTCAAATTGAGCCTCCTAAAATCTGTTAGGATCCGGGTTCCCCCCCCCCCCACCCCTTTGCCCACCACTACCACCACTGCAGTAAAACATGTTTATGTTAAGTTTGCTAAGTGGCCACACTTTAAATGCGTGTGTATATTTTAGTGCATAGAGAGGGGCGTACGACAAGGATGTGTACCGTCACCTGATTTATTTTCATTATACAGTGAATATATAATAATAACTTAACTGGATATGCCCGGAATTGTGGTTGGTGAGCATAATATAAACAATTTGTGTGAGCATAATATAAACAATTTGTTTATTCTGATGACACAGTCTTTATAGCAAAAGTCATACAAAACTACAGAAAATGATAGACATTGTAGGGTTAGAAAGTGGAAAAATGGGCCTTAGTTTGAAGAATGGAAAGACAGAAGTAATGGTGGTATCAAAGAAAAGAATTATTCCAAAATGTGTAATACAAGTCAATGGTGTCATTTTGGGAACTCCGCTAAGACTGGTCGCAAGCCCGGCTGTGAAAGGAGGACTGAAACCAAGAAAAAGGGTCAGGAAATCGCAGATCATTATGGAAGTATGCTGCTTTACAGTGGTGTCCCTACAACGGAGAGAGCCAAATGAGGTGTTGGCTGTATTTTGGCCAGGAACCAACGATGACAAGGGCAAACGAGGTCTCAGATTCAGGCAGGGAACATAATCTTGTCATTACAAACACAAAATTCCCTCCATAAACCGAGGGTTTCTTAGCAAAAGAGAAATTGGCAGGAGGACGAAAATCACTGTTTACCACTATACCTATGTACCAGTCCTGACCTACGGGAGTGAGTCATGGGCAATGACAACAGCCCAAAGAAGCCAGCTTCAGACCTCAGAAATCAGATATCTGAGAAAGGTGGTCCAAATGACAAGAAGGGACAAAGTTCGCAACAAGATAATACGTTAAGATCTTGAAACCCAGGCCTTACAAACTCTAATGGATCAATTACAGTTACGATCGTTTAAACACGTATGCAGAATAAAAGAAAACCGGCCACAATGGCAGGCATAGGAGGCTAAGAACCAAGGAACCAGACCACCAGGATGACATAGGGTTCTCTAGGAAGACAACATCCGACAGTCCCTGGTGGATAGAAGACTGGAATGGAACAAAGCCAAAAAGAAAACTGCTGATAGAGAAGTCAGGCGATCTCTCTGGCAAACCTCTACAGCCCTGGGTAGAAAAGGAGCGACTAAGTAAGTAAGTTAATTTGGGACAAGTACAGACATATCAGTGTCTGGGCACATGGATATCATTAGATAGAAGATGCATCACCGAGATAGGACAAGCAAAAACTGCATTGAAGGTTAGGAAAATAATTCTTGCTTGCTACATACATCCAGTTTTAACATACGACTGTTAGTCCAGGACAATCGTAAGGCAGGCCAAACAATTTCTTGAGGCCTCAGTGATGTGGTTTTTACAGAAGAATGCTCAAAAATGCCTTGGAATGTAAAAAAAAAAAAAAAAAAAACCAAGAGGTTATGAAAGAGGTGCGAGCCCAATGTCAACATCACAGACGTCAGAAGGAGACAATCATCATTTTTCAGCCAAGTTATGTGAAGATGGATGCTATGGAAAGATTTGTGGAAGGAGAGATAGAGGAAGACAACGAAAGAAGATTTTTGACAGTCTTGCGTGACACAGAGGTGTGTCAGCTTACGAACTGATACATGCTGCAGGAGATCGCAGATTGTAATATGGCATGATCGCCCACGCCAGTCGACAAGGCCCCTGATGGATGGATATTCTGTTTAGTTTTATAGTCCCAGCTGATATTGTGTTATTATGTATAGTAAATGGGGAAAATCTACAACCAATTATGAGTATTGTTTTTTGAAAACGTTAAGCACACATCGAAAGCAGCCACTCGAGAAGACAAATTTCCTTCTGACAAAATGTGAGAGAGCATTTTGTACAACAGATGGTTTGCCAGTAGAAGAGAGAGAGAGAGAGAGAGAGAGAGAGAGAGAGAGAGAGAGAGAGAGAGAGAGAGAGAGAGAGAGAGAGAGAGAGACCACAAACACGCACACACACACACACACGAGTTTCTTTTTGAAAGAGTTCAAAACAATATCTGCTACAATTCATGATATTACCATTTGTTTTTCTGTTTAGCACATTACTAAAAGGACATTTTTTATGTAAATGGCGAAACTTCCCTGTGTGGGTTTCGGGGCCCCATTATGGGGAAAACAAAAATAGACCCACTGCCTCCCCAACAAGAAGCATGTCCTAGGAGTCGACTGATTGGAGGCTTCCTTCCAAGTCTGAGTGCATCTGCCCGAGCAGCAAGAAACAACCAGCTGCACACACACACAAAGCCAGTAAAACAGATGAACATGCAAAACTCAGACCCTGGCACAAAGCCAAGGTCCAAACAGACGAACAGCCAGGACTTTCCACGGGGCTTACAGTCGATTAACAAAGAAGAAGAAGAATGGTGAAACTAGAATTTAATGCCCAACTTATGCTGTGTGGTCTCGAGGTATGGAATCTGCCTCGAGGACTGGATGTCCCGGGTTCAAACCCCGGTGAAGGCTGGGATTTTTTTCACGTGGCCTTTTAGTAATTTCCCCTGGTCTCTGGGTAGTAAGACCACACGTCCGTGTGTATTGTTGCGCACATAAAAATATTTTAGCAGTTGAGATTCTTCAGACTCAGGCATGAGTTAGGAGTAGAACTGAGCACTCATGCGTTTACAAACATGTGCCATGTTGCTGACCCATCGACTAATCTAAACTCAACAACAGATTCAGCATATTATTATTATTATGCTCTAAACTAGCATAGACCCCTATGTGTCGACCAACCGGACTCTATACTTAATATGGACAATATTAAGCCAACCAGTTCATTCTCAGGCAGCGGCGGGGGCGTAACGTAAGGCACTTGCAGGCGGCCAGCGAGACTTGGGCTCGAACCTGAGTCCAGTAAGTAAAAGTAAAAGTAAAGATCCCTTTTCACACCTTTAGGCGCATCGGTCATACAAGAAGATCACCCTTATTTCTTTACAGACTAATCGACACTAGGTGAGTAATGTAGTCAGCATTACACTGGCTGTCTTTACTTCCCCAAGACATACATCCCATTTAAGGCCGGGTCGACCTTCGACGCCCCACACCGTGATAAAAATCCACGCAGCCAGCAGTGGGTTTCGATCGCGGTACGTTGGACTTGTTATTATAGATAGGCTGCATGCAGTCGTACGACCTGGGCTGCATGCAGTCGTGGGACCTAGGCTGCTCTCTCTCTCGCGGGACGTAGGTGGGTTGAGGTTAGGGCCAGTTCTAGATGTTTCGGGGTCGTTAAAAGCATCAGAAAGCCGGGAAACCCAGTCTTACCACCCTCTAAAATGTAAGACTGTCATGTGACGTCATCTGGGGTAGAATATTAATAAAGCATCTGATTTTTTTTGGGCATGTGGCCTTAAATTTATAACTTCATTATGATTTTATAAGTTACAATTGCACACATGCTGCTGTTTTCTTAAAGCGGCCAAATTGTTTTGAACTTTGTTTGACTAATAATTTTGGTACCGCATACACACACACACACACACACACACACACACACACACACACATATATTTATATATATATTGTAACTGACACAATTGTTTCACACGTCCAGCGATGTGTGATAATTATTTTGACAGCCTATCCCACATACTATGAAACAAGTGTGTTCATTAACTCAGGGGAGGATGAGCTAGAGATAGCTACCTCAGAGTGAAATGCCAAAAGACATATGCCCCTTGTTGTTTTGAAAAGTTCCCTTAGTCTGTTAACTGTAAGCATGCTGACTGTTAATACTTATTTTTTTTTTAAAATAGAAATCTAACAAGGACATGGTTATTAACAGATTGCATGCCAAAGATTGGCAAAGTTCTTGAACGGACTGTGGCATGTACCTACGTCGAGTTGTCCTCTCAATCCAAGTCGTCCCCTTGTGGGATGCAATTTTTTGTTATTTTGAATCTCCACCCTGGCTGTTGCCGGGGGCCCTAATATAACCTAATCGTTAAATGGGTCTTCAGGGACCTCTCCACGGGTGATCCTCATCCGTATGGTGGCACTTTATGTCTCAGCGTATTAAACGTTCTGCGTGATTTCCTGGTGGGGTAAAACTTACATGCTTACTGTGGCATTACATGCGCGATGAGCAAAAGGTGTGATGAAGAGTCGTTCACTTTACCTACTAACCTTGATGATGATTCGAACCTCCGTTTCCGCATTTAAACAGTGATGTTGTTTTGTACCCTTCCTGTCACTTAGGTGGTGTAGCGGCTTACAACTTTGGCGTCAGCAACGTGCAAAGCTGGTCGGGTCTGGATATCGGCTCCACCGGAAATGACTACAGCAATGACGTCATCGCCAGAGCTAAATACCTATACTCTAAAGGCTGGAACTAATTTTTCTTGCTCAAGATTGAAAAAATAAATGATTCTTAATGTTCTAGATGGATGATTCTTATTATTTCTAGATTAGGAATTAAACTAATTCTTGCTGTTCAAGACTTTTAGATTGAAAATGAACTAAGTTATTATTAAACAGTGTAGAACAACCCATTCTAGTTATTAACGATTAAAACAAATAATTTAGATATAAAAATTTTAAATTCTATGTTTAGAAACTAATTTTTGTTTATGTAGATAGAAAACAAATTATTGAATGGAGATCTAATTATTGTTATTCTTGATTGGACAAACAGTAATTTTGATTTCCCTAAATTTTTATTGTCCAAAAGAGGATATTAATGTCTTTCCCTGTAAACCGAACACGGTTTGTATTTCAAGAGAATAGTGGGGATTTTAATCTGTTATTGTAAAAGAAGTATTTCAATGAAGATAAACGTGTAGCGTCTTAAAATGTTGAGACAAGTTTGAAGTGTTGTGTGACCGCGAGGCTTAAACTGGAGCTGGGAAGAAAAGCAGATGACAGAGAGGGTCGCTGCAGCAATTACAGATGCAACTGGACGTGTTTCAGAAAATGTGTCATTCATTCACAAAAATAAACAGAGGGAGAACCCTTGAGGCCGTTAAATATTATATATTAATAAAGTAACACAAAATGTATTGATCGGCACTCGTAGAAAGAATATGTGGCTGGACATTGAAGACCGTCTAGATCACCAGAGATACAATAGGCGGTCTGATTGCTTGGTCCCTCCCCGCAGCACCAGTCTCTTCGGACCGTAATAATGTGAGCTATGGATTGGGTTATGTTCACGGCACTCCTGACACTTTCATAGGTGCTCAGATCCCCTCCCCCTCTCCCCCCTACTTCCATCAACATATTCATTAGCGTTTCATGGTGATAGGCACCAGTCCTGGCTGAGTGACACAACTTCTTGTGCTTCCTGTGTGCTTCTCATGCCTGACTGTGGCGAATCTCTAGTCACAATTCTCACATTCCTGGCTGTGATGTAGATACGCTGCTCCCTGAATCAATAGATCATTCTACCTCTATAAGGGTATTAACAATGTCTTTGCGATCCATAGGTTGGCTATTTGCATTTAAGGCAGAACCGGCCAGTCTGTCGTCAGCTCTTTCATTATCAATAACACCTGCATCACGTAGGACAAAGATGAATGTAACTCTACCCACAAGGGAGTTTCGCAATGGCTCAGAGTCTGCCTCGACCCGCCGAATCATGATCATAGAATCACCTAGTACAAACACACGTGGGAATAGCTCTGCGATTCCATTCACATGAAAGCTTGTATCACCGCCATTACATCCATCGTCAATCTGCTAATTGTCAAAGAGAAGACGCAACTGTCTTCCTGGACTGTTTTGTTCGCAGAGCGAGCCATGCGCTGAGTTGTTGAGTTGAAAAGCTAATTCAAGAACCAACATCACAGCACTCTGGGAACTTTAGTAAGAGCTCCGTCCTTGTCTTCAGCAGCTAGAGATGAGTTCTAGTACCAATGATGCCAACAGCATTCTAATGATACGTTCGTTTCTGAGCGTCGAGTATCAACCAGACCCCTCGTCTGCATCCCTCTCACCAGACTGTGGTGATCCCATTAGCTCATTTACCTTGTACACGTCCTCCTACAGGGTCTGAACCACATCTTCCTTAACATGAATCAGCATTCCACCAAGTTGTTCAATGCCAGCCAGTCTGTCTGCCTGTTCACTCCAGTATACCCCGGAGAAAAAGCCAGATAATGCTCCTAACCAGTGACCTCCGAAGCAAAGCATGCCAGTCAGCACGAAGCATGCCTGTCCCCACCTTCCTCAACATGCTTTCTGAGTTAGTCACAATCAGGATGTGTGTCTCCAGCCAGCGAGCCATGAATGCCCTGGCAATCTGAAAACAGTGCTGTACAATGGACCCATTTGTGTGAATGAGCACATCTGCCTCATTTAAACTGTCACTGAAAAGCGCGTGGACATTAACAATGACAGCAACAAGATTCTGCTCCCTATAACTATCGATGATACAGGAGAAAGTGTATTTGAGCTTCTGAGTAACAGGCATTTATTCATCGCCAGGGTGAATTTCTGTAAAACTGCAGGCTGCTTGATGTCATCCTCCGCCATAACAAAAAGCCATGATTTACCCCATTTAGTCTGTTGACCTTTTTGTTTTCTTTGCCTAAGAACGTGTCCTGCAAAGGGCGCTTCATATCTAAGCTTATTTTCATGTAAGAACGAGCACTTCGAATCTTGATCCCATGGTTCATGGTTAAAAAGTCAAGAAAGTATATCATTGCTTTACGAACGCTGTCCCTTGTGTAAACTGTTAAAAAAAAAAAAGTATGGTCCCTTTTGCACACCTTTAGGCGTATTGTTAATATAGGACTAGTCTTATGTTTTTATAGACCAATCGGTACTTGGTAGGTGATCTGGTCAGCACCACACCAGCCACCTTTGCTTTTCAGGACTTCACCTGGTACCCACTCAAGGCTGGGTCGACCTGGGAGTCAAGGTCATTTCAAAAAAAAAAAAAAAAAGACGTCTGGCTCCGTCAGGATATGAATCCACGACCTTCAGATCCGCAGGCGGGCGTCTAGCCGCCAAGGCCACTGCGACTCCCTGTCTGTTGTGTAACCAAGAATAAGGTAGATGGTTTCGTTTTGTGCTGTTCTGACTCTTCCATTTTGAATGCTGCTGATAGAATAGCTAGAACATATATCGATGGTAGAAAGAACCAGTTTTAGAACAGACCAAATAGTCTCTACTTAATGTTGACAGCGGTCAGGAACATCAATTCTGACAGACCGCAATAATCGACAGATTGCTGCATCTGTATTGAAATTGGGATAAGAATCTAACAATCAGCCAGGTTCTGCCTCCACAGTGAAGTTTAGCTAAAATAGTTCAACAAAATTGTTTGACTTTCGTCTTGGTGGTAGACTCGCTCAAACTGCTGTATGGCATTGTGACTAACAGGGCATTGTGACTAATACTGCCATTATGACTAACACAACATTTTGACTAACACTGTATTATGACTAATACTGCAAATATGACTGATATTGCCATTATGACTAATACTTCGATTATGACTACTACTGCAGTTATGACTAACACGGCATTATGATTAACATGGCATGGTGACTAACACAGCCATTATGACTAACACAGCATTGTGACTAACACGGTATTATGATTAATACAGCCATTGTGACTGACACTGCCATTATGATTTACACGGCATTGTGACACATACTGCCATTTTGTCATGTGGCAGAGCGCCATTGTGTATAAAAAGGCTAACGCACCCAGAACCTGGCGCACTTTGGCTTCCAGACTGAACCTGCGGTCGCTCAGGGGCAGGAAATCCACCCAAATGTTTTGGATCCGTACATTGGGCTAAACAGCGTGGGTACGGGCGATTGCGGGTGATGACTGGTTGCCTAGTTCATTTCATAGCGGTGGTATGTTTACATAGTTACATCTGAATTTTCCTCTAGTAGGTAATCTATGTGGGTAGATACATCAGTGTGTATCCTCGCTCAGAGATAGTTTGATTGCAGGTAGCTATACGCGATTTACTGGTCTGGTGACATATTGAAGCTTAACGTGCAGGATAATTTGTTTCGGTTTTCGCCATTGTGGAGGAAATGATTCTGAGCGTACGTGGTCATTATCATACTTCCTTGTTAGCTGGAGATGATTAGCACTTTAGATTCTGGTTGTGCACGTTGGTTGTTGTTAATGTATTATCTGTGAAGTATACGCTAATTTTGTGTTCAGAAAAATAAACAGCTGTTTAACGTGATGATTATAATTAATTTGCTTGATTCAATTTAGGATCTTTAGTTCGTGCACGTGGTTCAGTTAGGTGTGTGTTAGTGTGTGTAACAGAGAGTTGCTCAGATTTCCCTTGTCTAGGTCTCGTTGGGATATTCTAGGACCCCGGCAGAGAAGAAACCCCTGACTTTTCTGTACTTTTCCTGTTTTTGCTGTTCAGCGGGGAACTCTTACTTTTTGTCCTAATTACAATCTTTTTTTATCTCGACCTGCCACCGTGTTTTTTCCGCCGACACAACGAGAACATTAAGGAGGGACGAGGAAAAAAAAGGGGAGGGGGGATTCAGCCACCTTTAAAATTTTCCGGCACCACTGATTCCAATACATTTACTGCATTCCTTTTCTTTCCAAAACTTACACTTACTAAGCAAACACACTTTCAGTTGCATTACTGTTTACTTTAATAATGAATTACAGATGGTAATGAGTATGATGATAGTAATAAGTGGTCAGTTCCAGCCGTGTGAATGTAAGTACTTGGCTCTGGCGATGACGTCATTGCTGTAGTCGCGTCCGGTAGTGGCAGCGTCAACACCCGCCCAGGAGTTGACATTGCTGGGACCTTGGTTGTAGGCAGCCACTCCACCTGTGGAAGGTTAGGACCATCAGAAAGTTTTAGGTTTTTGGTGTTGTTTGAGTAGTTGTAGGTTTAGGATGTAGGTTAGGACCACCAGAAAATGTTAGATTTTTTGTGTTGTTTGAGTAGTTGTAGGTTTAGGATGTAGGTTAGGACCATCAGAAAGTGATAGGTTTTTGGTTTTGTTTGAGTAGTTGTAGATTTAGGATGTAAGTTAGGACCACCAAAAAATGTTAGATTTTTTGTGTTGTTTGAGTAGTTATAGGTTTAGGATGTAGGTTAGGACCATCAGAAAGTGATAGGTTTTTGGTGTTGTTTGAGCAGTTGTAGATTTAGGATGTAAGTTAGGACCACCAAAAAATGTTAGATTTTTTGTGTTGTTTGAGTAGTTGTAGGTTAAGGATGTAGGTTAGGACCACCAGAAAGTGTTAGGTTTTTGGTGTTGTTTGAGTAGTTGTTGGTTTAGGATGTGCGTTACGACCATGAGAAAGTGTTTTTTGTGTCATGGTAGCAGTTGCAGATTTAGAATGTAGGTTAGGACCATCAGAAGATGTTAGGTTTTTGGTTTCATGTGAGTAAGTTGTAGTTTTAGGGATGTAGAGTCATCAGAAAGTGTCGACATTTTTGTTTTATTAAAATACATTTTAGAAAATTTGATTGTTGACATGCCCATCTTTTCTTTCTTCTGATTGTTGAGAAGAAGAAGAAGAAGAAGAAGAAGAAGAAGAAGAAGAAGAAGAAGAAGAAGAAGAAGAAGAAGAAGAAGAAGAAGAAGAAGAAGAAGAAGAAGAAGAAGAAAAAGAATATGAAGAAAAAGAAGAAAAAGAAGAAAAAGATCAGGGGCCCCATTGTTGGGAAAACAAGAATAGACCCACTGCCTCCCCAAAAGCATGTCGAAAGAGTCGACTAATTGGGGAGCTTCCTTTGAAGTCGCAATGCATCTGCCGGACAGGCAAGAAACCAACAGTCTCTATTCAAGAGAATGAGATCTGTGAAACTGATGCACACACAACACTCAGGTTCTGGAGCAGGACTGCAGTTCAGTAGTGGACGAGCAACCAGCACTTTCCGCTAGAGTATAGAGCTGGTGAACGCGAAGAAGAAGAAGAAGAAGAAGAAGAAGAAGAAGAAGAAGAAGAAGAAGAAAAAGAGGAAGAGAAAGAAGAAGAAGAAGAAGAAGAAGAAGAAGAAGAAGAAGAAGAAGAAGAAGAAGAAGAAGAAGAAGAAGAAGAAGAGGAAGAAGACGTAAAAACAGATAATAATACAGTACACATTATATATTGTAGCGATGGATGTTTCATAAAACCGTTACATTTACATCATTTGAAACTTAGGATTTCATTGATAAAAATGTGTAATGCACAATTATGTGAATACGATTTTAAAACCTACCTTGCAGGGCCTGATCTTGGCTCCAACTAGGAAATTTATTGTGGATCTGAGAAAAAGATTTTTTTTGGGTGTGTGTTAATAATAACAACAACTCGAAAAAGAAGAAAAAATACGTTTCGGAGAAGAAGAAGAAGAAATAACAAATAGAGGTTAATAGAAAAAAAAGTAAAAAAATAAAAAGGAAGAAGAAGAAGAAGAAGTAATAGTATTATTGTTATTGTTATTATTATTATTATTATTATTATTATTAATAGTAGTAGTAGCAGCAGCAGCAGCAGCAGCAAAAACAGCACTGGTAGTAGATGTGTAGTAACATTATCAGCTGCAGGATTAGAAAAAGGAGAAGAAGAAGAATCAGCGGTAAGAAGAGAAACAGAATTTAAAGAAAAAATACTACAGAAAATATATTGTTACAGTTTCAATTTTTAGCAAAGTAAGATTTCAGTAAGAAGTAACAGACTAAAACAAAAATGCTAAACGGAGGCTAAAGAGGCAACAATTATAACAATCAGAGTTAAAGAAAATATTATTGCACCGGACCCGGTCGCCCCCTCTCTCTCTTCGCCCCCCCCCCCCCCTCTCTCTCTCTCTCTCTCTCTCTCTCTCTCTCTCTCTCTCTCTCTCTCTCTCTCTCTCTCTCTCTCTCGCTGCTGAACAGATAGACGCCTGTCAAGAGCATATAAAGCACGAATCCTATAACTCCAGCGAAGATCCTGAACTCATAGACCAAAAGAAGCATTAGTGAAACCAATACACGATCTCCAGAACGCACGGCATACGGCGTTCACCTCTGTAGCAACAGACTATAAAACAATCGACGAAATCAGCATGTCTGGAACCGTTAGATTCTTTGTGTTCGCGTCATCACCGTCTCTAAGTTGGAGTACCTAGTCAGCGTGTTATGTTTAGAAGTGCTAAATACTTCATCAAATGTGAGTGTATAGTTCAACGGGGTGGGGGTGAGGGAAAAGACGCGCACAGATACAAAGGAACATTTCGACTAAGGTCTTTATTAAAGGAGTACTAAATACTACACAAACTGTATCAGGAGAAGGTAAAGGACAAGAAAGCATAGTTTATGATGTGGAAACCTCAACGGACAAGACAACAGAGCTTCTTAACTGGAAAACTGAATGGAAAAGACAACAGAGCTTCTATGCTTGAAAACTGAACGGTTGTGTACCGACTGGTGATAAATTGATTGATGCATTACAGGATGGATGTTGTAAAGGTCCACTCGGAGAAAATGATCAGAACAGAGGCATAAACAGACCATCACGGTCTGACTAGAAACATGTAGTGAGGAGTGACAAGAGATCTGACCGACGCTCGACATTCCAGGCAAAGACGAGGCAGACATACTATTAACATGTTATTAATGACATCGGAATTGGAACTATCTAAACGCTACTGACAATGAGGATGGAGTGTTTATGGGAATGTCGCGGGTGTTAAGATGTCGATTCTCCTCTGCAGAAGCGGCACACATACTGCATTTTGATTTAGCTGCAGACCCAATTTGTTACGTTTTTGCTTGAAAAGTTACCTGGTTGATGAAAGGGACCAAGGTCTGACTGGTCAACATCTCAATGTGGCAGCACGAATCCCAGGGACATTGTTTACAGTTCAAACCTGAGTACCTCAAGTCGCACTGTGGGAGATCGAACATTACATGCGATTAAATAATACTTGATTAACTTGCAATTGTGGGGAAATGCAAAAGTTATTCTCACAGTATCATCAAACTCAACGAGGACAAATAGAAAGTAATTGTAGGAGATAAAGTATAACACTCAATAACTACCATCACAGTATGTGAGATTAAACAAAAGATTCTATTAACTAAAGTTTTTAACAGCTACAGCCTCACTTCAGGAAATTAAACACAACATTAAAAAAAACGACCACCGCACTAGTGGAAATAAATTACATCATTAAAATCGTTGCAGCCGCATTGTGGGAGATTAAAAATAACATTCAACAAACTGCGGCCACAATGGATTGCAAACAATAACAGCAGAACGCCTGGTAAAGAAACGACTGGGTGGGGTTTCATTGTAAAGGTAACAAAACCATTTTGAAAACAGAAAACCTGGTGTATAGCGTCACAGCAACCAGTATAAGAATGGAAGTGGAGGCTTCAAAGGCAGTTTTCCGATGGTCTGAGAACAGAACAGCCAAACATGTCATAACTCTAACAGACTCACAGTGCATCCTTCGGGGGGGGGGGGGGGGGGGCACCAAGGAACTGTTGTTCTAGGCTTAGAGTGGTTGGTATCGTTTTATAGTAAGATGGGGAGCATTTCAGAGATTTTATATCCAGAATATTGTGGTGTGTTTTGTGCACAAAATGAGCTGATTGATTGGTTGTTGCCGCTCCTCTCAGAGGGTGAGTTACTTTGTGATAAAGCGGGCGTGGTGCAGGCTCTCTGTCGTCAAGTGGACCGGGCAACAGATCAGAGTATCCATACCTAAAAAGACTCGTTCAGCGCGGGAATGATTGGGATGGTAGTGGAGCTTGGCGGAAGGTTCTGGAAGATGTTCAATGCTGGAAAAGGGGGGGGGGGGGGGGTTAATAAATGCACTTTTAATAAGGCTGCAACTGAAACTATTAGCGTATTGACAAAAAAGGAGCACGTGGGTTGGGGGTGCACACATGGAGAAGGAGGAGTGGGTTCAGTTCCCTTGCCAATTGTCTAGGGGGCTTAGACCTTCTTTAAATAACAAGAATAATAACAGTAATCAGAGCAGCCTACCTGCATGATACCCCAGGCATTGTTGTTGTCACCGTAGCCCCCAGTAGCGTAAAGAAGTCTGCCTCCCCGAGACTCTCTGCTAGCGATAGCGGCAAGCAATGAGGCCTGGATACCTGAAGGTATAAAGGTAAATTCGATGCTGGACAGTGCGAGGGACTGGTTACTGGCGATTGACATGCCTGGTCATGAAAAGTACCATGAGTTAATCCGGAAGACTGGCCTGCGACCTGACATAGTTCTCCACTCTGCGAAGAAACGTAATCTCATCTTGATTGAGCTGACCGTGCCGTATGAGTCGCGAATTAACGAAAGCCATATATACAAGCTCGAGCAGTACAGTGACTTAGCGGTTGTTCTGAGGAGAGACGAAGCGTGCACAATAAGAATCTTCGCCGTCGAAGTAGGCGCAAGAGGTCTCGTTTCCACTTCAATGTACAATGTGATTAAACAACTAGGCTTACGAGGAAATGAACGCAAACGGACACTAAAACAACTGGGCGAGGTTGCTGAGAGGGCCTCGACTTGGCTCTGGACACAACGGAACGTCGTGGGGGACGGGCCTCGGTGAGCTGGTCCGGGTGTCTAGTGGAAAAGAATGTCTTATCCCTCACAGTCCATCGTGTCCGAATTGTCTGCCAGTGTCCCTCTGCCACCTGCCCGCAAAGTCCAACGTGTGTCTGGTAAACCAAACGTAAGTTTGCCACTTGGTCGTTTAGGTAAGCTGACTGCTCTAATTATGCTACCGCAACGAGTTCGTATCTCACAGTACCTTTTGCAAAGTCACCAATTCGTCTTGTCCCTGTCCGATAACTTCTGGTAATACGTGTAGCAGGAGACACCAAGCCTGAGCCTCATGAACTCAGGTGGTCCCACTCTCTGAAAATGTCTAGGAGCTCGTGGGCCGAAACATTTGTCAACGAGAGATTACTTCTACTGATGATTGGTAGACTCCTGCTGTATATGCTCCCATGTGGAGTTTCTTCTTACATGTGGGATAGCGTTTAATTATGGTATCATTCTTTACTATCGTATGGCCAATATGGTTATAGCGTCGCAGTCGGTGCTGCAACAGCTGTTGTCGTCATTATCATCGTCGTCAGCATCATCATTACGATCATTGCCACAATCCATCATCATCATCCAGTTTTGCCGCACAAACGCCATGCAGGATAGTTAATTGTCTTTTTCCGTTTTACCCTATGCAGTCTTATCAATATCCTTGATGCAGTCAATCCAAGCACTTGAGGTATGTCACAAACAAATCAGTGTCGTCTCCACGATCATAATTGGCTACAGTCTGCCATTGCTGCAATTAGGGAGGGAACATTTCGAGGTTAGGCCTCCGTCTTTTCCAAAGTGCGATTCTCGACCTACTTTCCGAAAAACCACAAAAGTGGAGTTTAAGTAGTTGCTATTAGGAAGAAGCAGAAAAAAAAAGAGGAAGAAGAAAAAGAAGAAGATGATGATGATGAAGAAGAAGAAGAAGAAGAAGAAGAAGAAGAAGAAGAAGAAGAAGAAGAAGAAGAAGAAGAAGAAGAAGAAGAAGAAGAAGAAGAAGAAGAAGAAGAAGAAGAAGAAGAAGAAGAAGAAGAAGAAGAAGAAGAAGAAAAAGAAGAAGAAGAAGAAGAAAAAGAAGAAGAAGAAGAAATAAAGAAGAAGAAGAAGACGAAGAAGAAGAAGAAGAAGAAGAAGAAGAAGAAGAAGAAGAAGAAGAAGAAGAAGAAGAAGAAGAAGAAGAAGAAGAAGAAGAAGAAGAAGAAGAAGAAGAAGAAGAAGAAGAAGAAGAAGAAGAAGAGAAGAAGAAAGAAGAAGAAGAAGAAGAAGAAGAAGAAGAAGAAGAAGAAGAAGAAGAAGAAGAAGAAGAAGAAGAAGAAGAAGAAGAAGAAGAAGAAAATAAGAAGAAGAAGAAAAAAAAAAAGACGAAGAAGATGAAGAATAAGAAGAAAAAGAAGAAGAAGAAGAAGAGTGAGAGAAAGAAGAAAAATAAACCTCTTATGCTTACAGTTTTTGTCGGCTGAAGCTGCGTAACAGTCTCTATGAGCGTTCAAATCATTCATGTCGTACTGGGCATCGTTGTTGGAAGCCGCTACTCCTGCCTTTCCAGAAGCAAACTTAGGTTAGTTTTGATACCAAAACAATGCCAAAAGATATAGCTAAAATATTGTTAACAACAAAACAAACCACAACACTGGGCTAAATCAAATTCAAGTCATTAAAATCAAACAACTGCCCAACCATGATTAAGAACATCATTATTATGAAAGCGAAGAAGAAGGACGAGGCAGAGGATGAAGAGGAGGAAGAGGAGAAAAAGTTGTAGAAGAAGAAGAAGAAGAAGAAGAAGAAGAAGAAGAAGAAGAAGAAGAAGAAGAAGAAGAAGAAGAAGAAGAAGAAGAAGAAGAAGAAGAAGAAGAAGAAGAAGAAGAAGAAGAAGAAGAAGAAGAAGAAGAAGAGTTTGTTGCCGAGAAGGAAGAGCACGATAATGAGAGGAAGGAAAGGGAAACATCGGAGGAAGATGAAGGTAAAGACAAGGAAACAGGAAGCTGTCAATGAGGCAGAAAAAAAAATGCAAAGGAGATTTAGAACAGACATAAGAACACAGGATAAAAAATTTAAGAAGAAATGATGTGTATGAAAAAAGAAGACACTCATAACATGGAATCTAAAAGTCAAAAAGTACAAACCTCCATTTGCTTGTCCCGAGGGATTCAGATGATCAATGTTTCCGTGACATAATCTGTTGGCTGGGGACACACAAACATCAAACATAAACCCTAGTCAGTGTGTGCGTTCTGACTGAATACATTATTGTGGGATGAAACCACTGAACTGGGATTTAAAATCCTAACGAAAGGAAACGAAACAAAGCACACATAAGAAAAATCTGTGGTTTGCCTCGGAACCTTTCTCAACAGAAACCACAGCAACAAGGGACAGAGTATCCTGGCCACCAGTTCCCACACAGGAAGGTCACCTGAATAAGCTATAGGAAAAGGAATGGTGATATGTAACGAATAAAATAAATTTAGGAACGAAAAGAGTTAAAACATTGGTAGTATCAATAAAACAGGATCGAAAGCAGCACGAATCGTAGCAGTGGTGGAAATAATACTGAATGACGTCAATGGTGTTACTAATAGTATAATGGCAAATATATAATAACAGTAACAGACGTAATGGAAACTTCTTCTTCTTCTTCTTTGCGTTCGGTTTCGTATGCTCAGATCAGACTATCAGGTGGGTTGCCTGTATGAACTCGCATGTCAGCTGCAGGTCCTGCATGGTTTCCCATAGCTTGCTCTGCACACTCTGCTCTTGAGGCCAGGTGTCTTTTCGAAGTTGCAGGTAGAGTGGGCAGGTCTGCAAAATGTGCTGAGGTATTTGGGGTCCTGTTTGACAGGCACACTGGGGAGGGAGGGGGGGGGGGACTGTATAATCTTTATTTTAAACATGTGGTAGTTGAGCCCGCAGTGTCCTGTTCGTAGACGGAAAATTGTTGTATGTTGCTTTCTGTTGAGTCTGCTGATGGGGTCTTGTGGATGTTTACTGTTAGTTTGTTCTCTCCACAATCCCTTGTATTTTCCTTTGATAAATGTTCTGATTTCTGGTAATGACAATGAATGGGCGTGTTGTTTCTCCTTTGTTCCATTTTTTTGCATGTCTGTCTGCTAACTCATTTCCTGGTATGCCGCATTGAGCCGGGATCTACTGGAGAACAATTTGATTGTTTTCTGTGAGTCTGTTTAGCTGACGGGTCAGTTCTCTTTCCATGTTGACTCGCGGATCCCTATGAGTCGCATGGAGGACTGACATGCAGTCACAAAGGAAAACAATTTTACTGTTTTTAATTCTTCTTTCCTTGAGCACTTTGGCTGAATCAAAAATTGCTTACTGCTCGGCTCTGAAGTTTGCTGAGAGTCTTATGGAGGCGCATGACGTTCCTACTGTGGTCCCATCTTGTAGCATGATGACCGATCCAGCTCCTCCATTTTTGTCTGCTCCCTCCAAAGTTCCATCGGTGTAAACGTGTGTCAATTCGGGTTTTGGATAACAGTTGTACACATTAACAAGGGTCTTTGCACGCAGTACTAGGTCACACTCTTCAGCCTTTCTGTCTATGCCTGGAATTGTTGTTGTTACTGTATATTTAGGCTGTAGGTCTATGCTGTATGCCTGGATCATTTCCCATGTTGAAGGATCTTTAGAAAGGATGTCACTGTTTTTTGTGAAGTATGATTTTGATAGATGGTGAAAGCTTTGTCGTTTCAGTCGGTTTTTGGTTAGGTTATTTGCTATTCTGTGCATGGGGTTGTTGTTCATGCGTTTAAATTTTTCTGTTAGGGTAAGCACCTTTTCTTACCTTCGAAGGCTCAAGCTCTCGAGGCGACAGGTTGCCCCCAGCTCATTCATTGGTGTGCTTCTCATACCTCCAATGATGATTCTGAGAACGGTGTTCTGTATTTTATCCAGTTTGTGTAGGTTTGATTTAGCTGCAGTGGAGTATGCTCCCATGCCATACTCCAGTTTTGGTCGTACGTATCCAGTGTATACTTGTACAGTGTTGGCATCCGCACTCCAGCTTGTTCCAGCAAGTTTCTTCAAAAGTCTGAGCCTCAGGGTAGCTTTCCTTTCGGAGTCTTCAATGTGGGTGCCCCAGATTACCCTTTTGTCAAATTTTACTCCCAGATATGTGGGGTTATCCTCTTTTGGAAGGATGTTGCCTTCTAGGTACGAATCAACTTGTTCTGGATTTTCGAAGTTGCAGGTAGAGTGGGCAGGTCTGCAAAATGTGCCGAGGTGTTAAATTTCGAGGGACTTTTCGAGGGATCACTAAAAACGGTTACTAACGCATTTTGGTTTAATACACAAAGATGACTCATTACTTGCCAGATAATCATGTTATATTTAGACTCAGCTGATACTCAGTATTTATACTCAGCCCTGCTAGATGCTGTAGATACTTGGAAAACGAAAAGGAAGCTAAAAAATCGAACTCAGTCTCTTAAAAGTTAGATATATATGTCTGGGGAAAAAAGGGGGGGGGGGGGGAAACTGCGAATAAAACAAGAGTTACTGAAAGAAAAAAGAAAGAGACGGTTAAAACACTTCTACTTAAATATATAACTCTTTAAAAAAAAAACATATTAAAGGAAAATGTGGAAGGCAATTGAGCAAGAGGTAGACAACGATTCAAGTGAAATGATAACATCAAGAGATGTTTGAACAGCAGTCAAAGAGTGTACTTATAAGCGAAGAGTCAGACAGTGTTGAAGATCCATTTCAGCCAAACTTCACTGGAAAAACAGCATCTTTTTTCACTGATTGACTGTAAGACTGATATAAGCTTAACCCGCACTGAAAGAAACGCCCATACCGTAAGTTTTAGACAGAAGTGGATACAGGTCACTCCGAGGTGTGCTCTAAGTTACCTATTGTAACATCAAATGGGCCTGTTGAATTATCAAATGTGCTCTGAGTTACCTGTTGATACATCAAATGGACCTGTTGATACATCAAATGGGCCTCACCGACTCTGCCCCAACATTTTGTTGTGCATCAGAGTTAATATAGAGAATGTCTTACACGGGTGCCCAGATCTTGATAATCAGAAAGACGGAATCTGGCCAGCAAGAGAAACACTTTAAGACAAACTATGGCGAACTGGAAAAAACCCCATGAGCTGCGTCCTGTTTGTAACTAATGACAGGGTAAATGTAAAAGAAATGTTGATCGAGAAAAAATGATGATGATAATAATAGTAAAAGCAACAAGTAAGCAGACGAAGAAGAAGAAGAAGAAGAAGAAGAAGAAGAAGAAGAAGAAGAAGAAGAAGAAGAAGAAGAAGAAGAAGAAGAAGAAGAAGAAGAAAAAGAAGAAGTAGTAGTAGTAGCAGCAGCATCAGAAGTAGTAGTAGTAGTAGTAGTAGTAGTAGTAGTAGTAGTAGTAGTAGTAGTAGTAGTAGTAGTAGTAGTAGTAGTAGTAGTAGTAGTAGTAGTAGTAGTAGTAGAAGAATAAGAAGAGGAAGAAGAAAAAGAAGAATAAGAAGAAGAAGAAGAGAAAGAAGAAGATGAAGAAGAAGCAGCAGCAGCAGCAGCAACAGCTTACCAGCATTGGCGTAAGCCACAAGCACACAGAAAACCACCAGATGCATCGCGACAAGGGGCAGAGTTTGAAGTAACAGGTCAACTCAGATACAAGAAATGATTATTTCGGCAAAAAAATAACATTTTATAATACGACCTTCTTGGTAAAGGTAGAAATATGTTAAAATAAAACAAAACAGTACTGTTTTGTGAAAAAAAAAAATGTTGGGGGGGGGGGGGGGGGGGGGGGGGGGGGGGGGGGGGGGGGGGGGGGGGGGGGGGGAGGGGTGGGGGGGGGGGGTGGGGGGGGGGGGGGGGGGGGGTGAGTGGTATTTGTACCAGCAAATTTTATGGCCTTACTGAATTTGTTTCACTTTCAGGCTGTCAGGTTCAGTCAGAGACACTGATAAGCAGCTCTTGAAAAAATTAATAGTGTATATAATTATGCTGTAGGAGATTTGCCACGTCTAGACATCGTCTCCAGCTATTTAAAGTTAATGAAAATAGTAAAAATTACAATATAATTATTAAACCATAAATGTTTAAAGGAAAAAAAAAAAGGTTTCATCATTCGTGTGCAAATGTAAATTAAAATAAGTAAGATGAGATTCCATTGGAAACATGGAGTCCAGAAAAGACTTGAAAGAGATGAAATAAGATTTAAAAAAAAGCGGACAGTAGCAGCCTTAGATTTAATTAGAAATCAACAAGTGAGATGGTTCGGCCATTTAATTTCGTTGCCAACAGACACTATGCCACGAAGAGCAATGATCTACTAACCAAGTTGATTTCGACAAAGAAAACAACGATGGTTTATGATGGTTCATATGGCCAGTGTTTTGAACCCTCACTCTTTAATTCATTGTGTCTAGTTCACAATATAAACACCTTGGTCGGTCGCTTTCTTGTCAAGGTTTTTTTGTTCTTCAGGATTATTCTAGATATAAAGTTTGTCAGTATGTTCTAATGGCTGTTGATCTGGGTTTTATTTTCCTTCTGGGTGCAGTCTGCATCTGTCTGTTATATATTACTTCCAATTTTTGCTAGATAGTCTGCTCTTTTGAATGTTAAGAAAATGTGCTTCTGAATTTGAAGAAAACAGAAAATAATGTCCACAATAAATACGGCGTATCAACCATGTAATTTAACATAAATCTGTCTGGAAGAGATCAAAAAAGTCAAATTTTGGAAAATTTGGGCTCAACAGGAATGGCAACTGCACAAAAGAAATAGGAAGAAGAAAGAGACTAAACAGCATCAAGAGCTTATGATACAGCACTTAAAAGTGAGTTTAGGTAACGCAAATTTGAGATCATACATCGTCCCCGTGGAAACTTATGAATGTGATCAATAGACTCTTACAAAGTCACTGAAGAAACAAATCGGAGCTTTTGAACTGAAAAAAAGTTACAGAAAAATTATTAGAATACTATGGACCAAGAAAAAGTACAACAGCGATCTACTTGATCTGAGCACCGAGGAGAATTGGCTTATAAACAGCATCCTGTCCCGAAAGCTGATGTATTTGACCATGTCTAATGTTATGGTGCCCTTTAAAAAAATTGTGATAGAGAGTAGCGTTTCTGAAAACTATGCAGATGCAGACTTCTGCGAAGGTAGATGGGATGCATTGGATGTGAAAGCATAAAGGGTTAGGGAATTGGCTAGAGAAGGTGAGACTTTCACCCGTCCCATGACGAGAGCGACTCTGTGAAGGACATGATGACTGTTGATGAGTGTGCTCTTTTGACTCTCATAATTCTACGGTGGTCAAATGACCAATGTGATTTGATGTGGTCAAATGAACAATGTGATCCAGCAAAGACTTGAGCTTGATGAACTGTGGTTGCTTAATTATTGTACTGCATGCAATACTGCCCCGATGCCCACACATCTTCGAAATACTTGCATTGTCAAATATTTAAAAAAAAACTTAATTTGACAAAAGAAACAGCTACCTGCAGATGGAGGAAAATGCCTCAAACACATGGTCACATTAACCCCATTGATTAGATTTGTTTTTCTTTTCCTAAAACTATGAACTGATAAAAGCGAAATGAAGACGTTTTGTCAGAAATTAAGTCACGCAATGAACTGAATAAACTAGTATCGGGGACACATGGTGAAATGGGGATGGGGGGTTGTTGTGGGGGGGGGGGTGGTGGGGGGAGGAGGGGGAGGTGGTCTGGAAGAACAGAAACACTGCCTGCTAACAAGCTTGCTGTAAAAAGCGCAAATTTAGAAAATTGCTAAATTCAGACGTGAAAACCCATTTCAAGAGCGAACGAAGAAGAAGAAGAAGAAGAAAAAGAAGAAGAAGAAGAAGAAGAAGAAGAAGAAGAAGAAGAAGAAGAAGAAGAAGAAGAAGAAGAAGAAGAAGAAGAAGAAGAAGAAGAAGAAGAAGAAGAAGAAGAAGAAGAAGAAGAAGAAGAAGAAGAAGAAGAAGAAGAAGAAGAAGAAGAAGAAGAAGAAGAAGAAGAAGAAGAAGAAGAAGAAGAAGAAAAAGAAGTAGAAGAAGAAGAAGTAGTAGAAGAAGAGAAAGAAGAAGAAGAAGAAGAAAAAGAAGAAGAACAAGAACAAGAAGAAGAAGAAGAAGAAGAAGAAGAAGAAGAAGAAGAAGAAGAAGAAGAAGAAGAAGAAGAAGAAGAAGAAGAAGAAGAAGAAGAAGAAGAAGAAGAAGAAGAAGAAGAAGAATACTCATTCCTTTGGTGACGTCGTGAGAAGAAGAAACCTTGAAGCACACGTTGACATTAGAAAATTTGAAGGGGGAAGAGAGGACACTCTGGACTACTCGGTTCTATGACATGGAAGAATCTATTTATCAGAAACTATTGTTGGTACATAAGTCATGAATCTGAGGACAGACAGATTGTCCGCGCTGCACTACTTTTACGAAAATAAGAAGAAAAAAAAAAAAGACAGTACAATCAGACGTCGTGATATCTTATCTTACAAATTGTTGCCACGTGACCAGAAAGTCTCCAGTATTCCAAAAAGAAGGTAAAATAAGGTTGCGAGAAAATAAGAAAAGGTAACTTTTCATGTGTAATTGGTTGTAGATAACACGATTCCATGAAGAAATGAAGATCAAAGCACATAGTCATTCCAGTTAAATCCAGGGTTGTAGTTCCTTCCCTCCATAGCACAAGCATCAGTAGTATTATAGCCACCATGTGTCTCCCATGCAGAAAAGTGACTCCCTCAGACTCATCAGTCAGCTCCAAATTAATCGCAACACCAATACTTCTGCAACAAAGTATTCAGCAGAAGCTGCGGGATCACAAATGCAGTGCTCTCTGTGTCTGCCATCCTGTAGAAGCTTCCCTCCAGCGAGACCAGAGTTCCTCAGCCCTTTCACATTCACGGTCCACCAATAGAAGGGAGATTGCTTGGTGGCGGACTTGACAGCTTAACCGAACACACACATACACAGACACACACACACACACACATACACACACACATACACACACACGTGAGTGTCGCTGTTTATATGTTAAATACGATGCCATAAAATTACAGTTTTCAGCTAATTGGGCATCTGCTGTTTCCTAAAGGTTAAATAATCTGATATATGTGGCTGGTGCGTTGTTTCTGATAAACGGAAAGCTACATTAATATTTATTTATTCTGTTTTTATTACTGACATGCCTGGAAAAAAATCTGTTCAAAAAAAAAAAAAAAAAAAAAAAAAAAAAAAAAAAAAAAAAAAAATAGCCAGCCCTTGGGGTGTTAAAGAACTAAAAGAGGAAAAACAAACCCTACATTGTTACATGAATAATCAGAAGTTTTAGGCAATTCACCTGCACTTTTTTGCTGTCCAGATAGTGGACCGCGGTCCACGGGTTGAAGAACATTCAACTAGACCTCTTCAACGTTCATCTTAGGGTTTCGTTTGGACCTCCTCGTTCTTTTCTGCACGTTTCTATAGCAAATATATATACAGAATGAGGGAGCTGGTACCTCGCTCAACCCTCCTCCTTTCTCATTCGGGAAGTGGCGGATATTTAGCACTTTACGGAACCAAGAAACTTCTCTACATTCTACCTTATGCTCAACAGAAGTGGAAGTTACACAGGGCTAGTCTAGCCAGACCGCATGTCTCAGTTATAAATTCTTTGCATTCTTTTTTAACCAAGACGCTTAAAATAAAAATATTTAAAGTGTGATGGAAATTAAAATACCCAAGCCATTGTCTTGTAAAGTGGCATTATTGTTGTTAAAGATGTAACGAGTTTAAAACACGTGACATACCGGTTAGGCCAATACGGTGACGTCATAATGATAGTTTAAAGATGGCTTTCCTACTTTTTGTATGCACCAGAAAGAAGCAACATTCTGTTATCTGCTTTTTGTTTGAGCCAAGAAGAGGTTAAACCTATAGAAATCACGTAGGACTATGTCCGTCGATATTGAACACATTAAAGATGCAGAATTTTTCGATGGTTTCAACCATTGCACTGGCAGTATGGTGTCGAGCATTTTTGAGTTTGAAAAGGATTCTACAAGAAAAGAAGTCTACGTGGTTTGGAATTGACTGCTAGTGGGAGATGATTCTTAAAATAAATTCTGTATACGTATTACTGATGATTTTTTTTTCTCCATTTGGTATGAAGTGCTCTAAAATAACGTTTCTTTCATCCCAAACTGAATGTTGAATTAGGAATCGACATCACAGCACTCAGGACACCCACTCCCCCCCCCTCCCAAAGCGCTCCGTCCCCATCTCCAGCAGCAAGCGAAGAGTTAAAATTCCAATGGTACCAGTAACTATCTGAATGTATATCCGTCTCGCCTTTCCCCTGAGTGTCAAGCGTCGGTCAGATCCCCGTGTAACTTCTAGCAGTACCATTCTCCTCAGACCGTAATGGTCTATCTGTTCCTCGGCACAGTTCACTTGCTCACAAAGGGCCCTCACAACATCCCGCTTGTCTTACATCAGTTCACCACCAAGTGGAGCAGAACCGGCCATTATCTCTGCCTGCAAATTTCCGAATACACCAGCATGACCTGGAAAAAATATCCAAAGGATGCTAACTACCCGGGACCTTTGAAGTAATGCTTGCCACTCTGCTTTGCACGGAGCATGCCTGTCTCCACCTTTCTCAGCATGCTCTGTGAGTTCATCTCAAACTGAGAGCCAGCATAACCGTCCCTGCAATATTTCTGCTTGCCAATCTTCTCTGGTTTCACCTAGGTAGAATGGAGCCAGCTATTCCTTGCTGGCTTTCTTTGCTGCCGACTTGTCATAGTGAACACAGGCTTTATTTCCCGTCACAGTTCTTGATAAGGAACCATCACCTGATGTTTCAAAGTACTTCAAACGCTCCTAAAAAGCAGCAAGGTGTCCTTAGTTTCAATTCTGGAGTACACTGAAGTGAAACCCACCCTGCATACATTCTGCGGTACTGTTGCACATAGCGGATGTTGTGGTGGGCTGAACCTTGACCGATTTCAAAATGTGCCGCAATGCCATTTTTGAACAGTCATTATGACGTCACGGAGGTGTAACGTCACAGGCGTAACGCTCTTGCCATCCTTAACATTGACAGGTTACAAGGAAATGGAATGGGTATTGTCACTGCTATCACACTTGTAATATTTTCCATGAAGCTCCCTCGTATTTGCAATGTCAGTTCACTATACTGATTGAGATATTGGACACTTTATTGTTAATTTATTCAAACAACAGAAATCTAGGAGTTTCATGGAAAGTCAAATAATCTAGAGGCGTTATGAGTTAGGGTGGGGTCGTGGTTAGGGTTAGAATCTTTGTCAGCCCTGACCGCCTCAGAGACACAGACTAATTCTACCACTAACTACAACTCTAACCCTAGCCCTAACCTTAACCATAACACTAACCCGAACCCATAACAAACATAGAATGTTAGACTGTTCTGCAAACTCCGAGATTTCCTTTGATCGGGGCAACTTAAAATTAAAATTCCAGATATTTAATCTCAGTGTTTCAAACTTTCAGATTGCAGCCCGGAGGATGAGTGCGGATAGGCATCTATACAACTCATCCTTGTCAGCAAAGTTGAGAAGAGAGCTCTTTAAAGTCAGCTATTAGCTGGTGCCTGTGCTGACTAGAGAAAATTATATGGATTGAACGAATCAGTAATGTGGAGCCGTGGTATCAAACTAACAAATTCCAATGAGTCCAGCAATGAGTAAAAGACGCTGGCATCAGATGAGACACACTTTGAGGAAACATAAAAACAAATTAATTAGACTCTCATTGTAGTAGAATCCACAGGGTTGGGGAAAAAAGGAAAATCGAAAATACACGGAGGAGGGAACTAGAGAGAGAGAGAGAGAGAGAGAGAGAGAGAGAGAGAGAGAGAGAGAGAGAGAGAGAGAGAGAGAGAGAGAGAGAGAGAGAAGTTACAAATATGGGAATTGATTGGAATGAGCTGCATGTGACAATGTGACAGCAAAGATAGGACGACGTGAGTTGGCTGAGGGCCTAAGCTAAATCTAGGAAGTAAAGGCAGACTGTGCAGAATCTTTAGTCCCAATTCTCACATTCCTGGTTGTAATGTGGATACGCTGCTCCCTTTTAGCATCTGACCATTCTACCACTATAAGGGTATTAACAATGTCTTCGCGATTCATAAGCTGGCCATTTGCAGAGAGGGTAGAACCCGCCAGTCTTTCATCAGCTCTTTCATTATCAGTAACACCAGCATACCGTAGGACACAGATGAAGGTAACTCTACACAGAGGGAAGTTTCGCAATGGCTCAGAGTCTGCCTCCACCCGCCGAATCATATTCATAGAATCACCTAGTACAAACACACGTGGGAATAGCTCTGTGATTCCATTCACATGAAAGCTTGTATCACCATCACATCCATCGTCAGTCTGCTAATTGTCAAAGAGAAGACGCAACTGGCTTTCTGAACTGTTTTGCCTGCAGAGCGAGCTATGAGTTGAGTTGAAGAGTTGATTCAAGACCTTACATCACAGCACACCGGCATTCCCATAAGCGCCCCGTCCTTATCTTCAGCAGCCGGAGCAGAGTTTCAATAACCATGGTACCAACAGCATTCTGATTATACGTTCGTTTTGCATTTCCGCTGAGCATCGAGTATCGACGAGGTCCTCTCGTCACCCCTTCCCCCTCTGCATCAATCTCACCAGACTGTGTTGACCCTTTTACTCTTTCGACTTGTACATGTTCTCCCACAAGGCCCTAACCACCTTTTCCTTATCATGTATCAATATTCCACCAAGTTGTGCAGTGCCAGCCAGTCTGTCTGCCTGTTCGGTTCCCAGCACTCCGGCATACCCCAGAGAAACAAATCCAGACAATGCTCCTAACCCGTGACCTCCGAAGCAAAGCATGCCAGTCAGCACGAAGCATGCCTGTCCCCACCTTCCTCAACATGCTTTCTGAGTCAGTCACAATCAGTATGTGTGTCTCCAGCCAGCGAGCCATGAATGCCCTGGCAATCTGAAAACAGTGCTGTACAATGGACCCATTTGTGTGAATGAACACATCTGCCTCATCTGAACTGTCACTAATAAGCGCGTGGACGCCAACAATGACAGCAACAAGATTCTGCTCCCGATAACTCCTATCGATGACACAGGAGAAAGTGTATTTGAGCGTCTGAGTAACAGGCATTCATTTATTCATCTCTTGGGAACTCTTACTTTTGTCATAATCATAATTTTCCTTTATCTCTACCTGATTGCGTGTTTTTTCCTTTTTCTCTCTAGCACAGTCAGTACAATCAGATGCGCAAATACAATAGGAACATTGAGGAGGGGCGAGAGAAAATAAAAAGGGGGGGGGGGGGGGGGGGGGGGGGGGAAATTTAGCTATCTTTCATATTTTCATGGGAGATAGAATGGGCGCCAAGAGACCCAAGTTTTGTTTATGTGAATAATAGTAGTAGTGATAATAAGAATAAATAATAACAATATTAATTCTAATAAAACTAAGATGAATGGCAAAATAAACAAAAACCCAGATATATACAGAGGTAGCCACCCCCACCCCCTTTTCATTATATATATATGTATATATATATTTGGTAATCGTCGACCAGGGAAATGCATAAACATTTTCTTAGAGGCTTTTTGTTTAAAAACGTCATCATTACGCGACTATTCCGTTACATTTAGTTCGAATTACAGCAACTACATGTTGTTTGATGGTTATGAAAAGATGAAGTAAATACTGAACACTTTGCATAACGTAACCCGAGCAGAAAGATATGCATACATAGTGTAGATAAAACCTGAAGAAAAAAAAAACTTAACAGATCCATCAATCATACCACTCGAAAAGCTCAAGAGAAATACAGAAAACCACGACACTAGGCTACAACATGCTATCAGTGTGACAACAAAGGAAGAAGAAAAAGAACCTGAGCAGCAGTTAGCCACACTATTAAGTGTCAGGAGGCTAATGGGAATCACTTTGAACACCTGTAGTAATTTCATTTAATTAAATTAGTAGTAGTAGTAGTAGTAGTAGTACATTTTACCCCACTAGGACATCACACAAACGATAAACACCCGATGACACAAAGTGCCACCATGTGGATGAGGATCACCAGTGGAAAGGTCCCGGAAACCGCGTTCAGCCATTAGGACATATTTAAAGCCGGGCTATATTGCGGTCCCTGGCGAGAGCCAGGGTGGGCCTTCACAATATCGAAAAATTGCATTTCACAAAAGGATGACAAGTATATTACATTTAGTTTAAAACTTTGAAACTTTTCAATATCTTGGCTCCCAAATATGCAACAATGGCAGCTGTTCCAAAGAGATCAAGACAAGACTTGATATGGCAACAGCCGCGATGTCGCAGCTGAATACGATGTGGAAGAGCAAAATCAGCATCGCAGTCAAGGTCAATATTTACAAATCACTGGTGTTGTCTTGGACTCTCACTGTAAAAATGGAAGGGAGGATTCAGGCTTTCTAATGTAAATGCCACAGACGCATTTTTACGAATTAGTTATTTAGAACACAAAACTAACAAATATGTTAAAGACAAAATATACAGATTTGCGGGACATCAGGAGCCTCTCTTGGCAGTAGTGAAACGTCGCAAGCTAGGTTGGTTTGGGCGCTTGGTGGACATGATTTGATTGCAAAGACTGTACTTCGAGGAACATTAGGGGGTAGTCGAAAAAGAGGAGGACAAAGAAGAAACAAGAATGACAACATCAAGAAATGGACAGGACTAAGTTATCATACACTTACTTATTTATCAAGCAGAAGACAGAGAGATATGGTGGGATTTATGTGCTAGTGCTTTCTACGATACACCTAAGCGACCCTAATGGGTAAAGGGTTATGTTATGCTATATGTAATTTCACAAATCACAGATAACTTCAATGCACCTCTTCGTATCTAAATAAACTGTGTACCAAAACGTTAATACAGGATGCTATTTAAAAAACTCTATGCAACCCATTGCTACAGTAGCGTATTTAATAAATGCAAATACCATACATACAGATACATTTCACTGCTGAGGTTTTACTGAGTTAACATTTTTTAGGAGTCTACCTCTAAATAGGGTTAGGGGGGGGGGTGGGGTTGGGTAAACATAAACGTCTTAGCCTCTACAATTTTCTTTGGAATCTTTGGGGAAAAAAAAGGGGGGGGGGGTGGTGGGGTTGGCTCTGGGTGCTAAGTGTATCATATTCCGGCCCTACTGGTTCCAATACATTAACCTCATTCCTTTTCTTTCCGACACTGACACTTACCAAGCAAAAACACTTTTAGTTGCGTTACTGTTTACTTTAACAATGAATTATAGAAGGTAATGAGTATAATGATAATATTGAGAGGTCAGTTCCAGTCGTGGGAATGTAGGTACTTGGCCCTGGCGATGACGTCATTGCTGTAGTCGCGTCCGGTAGTGGCAGCGTCAACGCCCTCCCAAGAGTTGACATTGCTGGGACCTTGGTTGTAGGCAGCCACTCCACCTGTGGAAGGTTAGGACCATCAGAAAGTGTTAGGTCTTTGGTGTTGTTTGAGTAGTTGTAGGTTTAGGATGTAGGTTAGGACCATCAGAAAGTGTTAGGTTTTTGGTGTTGTTTGAGTAGTTGTAGATTAGGATGTAGGTTAGGACAATCAGAAAGTGTTAGGTTTTTGGTGTCGCAGTAGCAGTTGTAGATTTAGGGATGTAGGGTCACCAGAAATTGTCGAAATGTTTGTTTGATTATAATAAATTTGCAGATTTAGAATAACATTTACATCATGTGACAATTAGGATTTTATTGATGAAAATGTGTAATGCACAATTATGTGAATACGATTTCAACACCTACCTTGTAGGGCTTGTTCTTGGCTCCAGCTAGGAAATTTATTATGGATCTGAGAGACAGATATTTTTTTAGTTATTAATAATTAAAATAATAACAACAACTAGAAAAGGAAGAAAAAGTACACTGGGAAGAAGAAGAAGAAGAAGAAGAAGAAGAAGAAGAAGAAGAAGAAAAGAACATATAGAGGTTAAAAGTAAAAAGTAAAAAAAAAAAGGAAGAGGAAGAAGAAGAAGAAAAAGAAGAAGAAGAAAAAAGAAGAAGAAGAAAAAGAAGAAGAAGAAGAAGAAGAAGAAGAAGAAGAAGAAGAAGAAGAAGAAGAAGAAGAAGAAGAAGAAGAAGAAAAAGAAGAAGAAGAAGAAGAAGAAAAAGAAGAAAACGAAAAAGAAGAAAAAGAAGAAGAAGAAGAAGAAGAAGAAGAAGAAGAAGAAGAAGAAGAAGAAGAAGAAGAAGAAGAAGAAGAAGAAGAAGAAGAAGAAGAAGAAGAAGAAGAAAAAGAAGAAGAAGGAGAAGGAGAAGGAGAAGAAGAAGAAGAAGAAGAAGAAGGAGGAGAAGAAGAAGAAGAAGAAGAAGAAGAAAGAAGAAGAAGAAGAAGAAGAAGAAGAAGTGGTGGTGTTGATGGTGATGGTGTTGGTTGTAGTAGTTTTAGTAAATGAAGAAGAACAGGAAGAAAAATAAGAAGCAGAAGCAGGAGGGGGAGGATGAAATGATGATGAAGATGAAGAAGAGGAAGAAGTAGTAATATTATTAGTATTATTAATATTATTATTATTATTATTATTATTATTATTAGTAGTAGTAGTAGTAGTAGTAGTAGAAGTAGTAGTAGCAGCAACAGCAGAAGCTGCAGTAGTAGTATTTGTGTTGCTGTTGTTGTTGTTGTTGCTGTTGTTCTGATAATAGTAATATCTTCGCCAGCATGATGAGGAGAAAGAAAAAGAATGTAAAAAAAAAAAAAAAAACTACTGTAGCAAATTTATTGGTGCATTTTCAATCGTTAGCAATGTATGATATCAGTAAGAAGTAACAAACAATAACTAGAATGCTAAACGGAGGCTAAAGAAGCAACGCTTATCATCGCAATCAAAGTTGAAGTACATTTTTTTGCACCGCACCCGCTCCTTCTCCCTCTTCCCCTCTCTTTCCCCTCTCCACCTCTCTCTCTCTCTCGCTCTCTCTCTCGCTCTCTCTCTCTCTCCCCCCCTCTCTCTCTCGCTCTCTCTCTCTCTCTCTCTCTCTCTCTCTCTCTCTCTCTCTCTCACTGGCTTCAGAACGGCTAGCTGCCTGTCGTAAGCATATAAAGCATGAATCATGCAGCTCCATCGACGATCCTGCACTTATAAACCAAATGACGCATTCTTGAAACGAATACATGATCTGCAGAGCGCAAGGCAAACGGCTTTCCCTTCTGAAGCAACAGACTATTAAACAATCGACGAAATCAGCATGTCTGGAACCGTTCGAATCTTTGTGTGCACGTCAGCACCGTCTCTAATTTGGGGTATCTAGTCAGCGTGTGGTATGTTTATCATCATCATCCTTATCATCATGTAGCGGTCCTTTGCAGAACATCGCTCTCATCACGGTCTGCCTGAAAGAAATTATGTCTCTCGCCAGCTCTCCCGCTCATGTACTTTCACACTCAAGAAGTCACTTATATCCTGTGTCCATCTTCGTGTCGGTCGGCCACTATGTTTAGAAGTACTAAAGACAACAAAAAATTTCACTATATAGTTCAACGGATGGGATGAAAAAGACGCGCAAAAATACAACAGTACGATTCGACTAAAGTCTTTATCAAAGGAGTACTAAATACAACACAAACTGCGACAGAAAAACGTTAAGGACAAGACAGCATAGTTTAGAATCTGGGAAACCCAACGTACAAGACAGAAGAGCTTCTAAACTGGAAAACTCAACGGACAAGACAGCAAAGCTTCTAAACTGGAAAACTAATGGGGCAAGACAGTAGAGCCTCTAAACCGGAAAACGGAATGGACAAGACAACAAAGTTTTTAAAAAGGAAAAGTTAACAGATAAGACAGCAGAGCTTGTAAACTGAAACAATTAACGGAAAGGACAATAGTGCTTCTAAACTGGAAACCTCTACTGACAAGACAACAGAGCTTCCTTTACTGGAAAAGTGAATGGGCAACTCAAGAGAGCTTCTAAACTGGAAAACTAAACGGAAAAGACAGCTGAGTCTGTAAACTGGAAAACTCAACGGACAAGATAGCTGAGCTTCTAATCTGGAAAACACCACGGACAAGAATGCAGAGTTTTAAATTAAAAAAAAAAAAAATTCCACTTCGTGACGAGATAAACATAAATCGTGTTCTGCTTAGCTACTTCTTGATTTGAACTCGTGTACCAGGGTTCGTTTCCCACGTGGGCGGTTTTTGAAAAAGACCATTTTCGTGGCTAACAGACAGCGATGCGAAAGGCATCCTAAAGAACAGATCAGGGTTTCACCGCGTATTATTTCCATAGTGAGCAGGGAATCTATTACATCGCAGACAGTTTTCGTTGTCATTCTCTCCATGCAATGCCGGTGTGTTGGGAAACGGAGAGAGAGAGAGAGAGAGAGAGAGAGAGAGAGAGAGAGAGACAGACAGACAGACAGACAGACAGACAGACAGACAGACAGACAGACAGACAGACAGACAGACAGACAGGCAGGCAGGCAGGCAGGCAGGGTGGCAGACAGACAGACAGACAGACTGCCTGGTTTTGCACCGACTGGTGATGAAGCTAGATGTAGTAAGCGTCACCTAGGAGCAAATGAGAACAGAGCCATAATCAGACCATGATGGTCTGAATAGAAACGTTTAGCGAGGAGTGACAAGAGATCTGACCGACACTCGACATTCAAGGGAAAGACGAGGCAGAGATACGATTACACTGTTATTAGTGACATAGGAATTTGAACTATATGAATACTGCTGAAGATGAGGACGGAGTGTTTTTGGAAATGTCGCGAGAGTTGTGATGTCGATTCTCAGCTCAACATTTTAGGCTGCAAAGGCTAGGCACATACTGCATATTGATTTAGCTGCAGACCCAATTTGTTACATCATTACTTGAAAAGTTACCTGGTTGATGAAAGGGACCAAGGTCTGACTGGTCAACATGGAGGAAAGAATAACAATAGAAGGCTTGGTAAGGAAACAACTGGATGAGGTTTTATTGTAAAGGTGACCAAACCATTTTGAAAACAGAAAACCTAGTGTATAGCGTCACAGCAACCAGTATAAGAATGGAAGTGGAGGCTTCAAAGGCAGTTTTCCGATGGTCTGAGAACAGAACAGCCAAACATTTCAAGGCTGTAACAGACTCACAGTGCATCCTTCGGGTGGGGGGGGGGGGAAGCACCAAGAAACTGTCGTTCTACGCTTAGAGTGGTTGGCAACGTTTGATAGTAAGATGGGGAGCATTTCATAGATTTTATGTCCAGAATATTGTGGTGTGCTGTGTAAAGAGCAAGCTGATTGATTGCTTCCGCTCCTCTCAGAGGGTGAGTTACTTTGTGATAAAGCGGGCGTAGTGCAGGCTCTCTGTTGTCAAGTTGACCAGGCAACAGAACAGAGTATACCTTCCTAGAAAGACTCGTTTACCGGGGGAAAAAATGGGGATGGCGGTGGAGGTTGGGTGAGCAGAGGTTCTGGAAGAAACCTTTATAGCCTTTTAATAAGGCTGCAACTGAAACTATAGGCATATTGACAAAAAAAGGAGCACGTGTGGGAGTATCCTCGATGCAGGGATGTCAGTTTTTGATTGACATATTCATAAAAAGACAATCAGTGTCTGCTCAGATGTTGCGAACGTGCTTCATAATTATGTATATCTGGCTGGATCCAACTGCAGGCGATTTGGCAGCAAACCGACAATAGTATCGCAAACCGACCGTAAATTGCTTGCTGCCACCAAGCAGTATCCCCCCACCCCCTTTTTCACAAAAATCACAAAATAAGGTGAGGTTGGTTCTTTGATGTCCCGTAAAGGATAAGAAACTAATATTACGAATTTTTGTTTTTTAATATGAGTTACTTTCCCTTTGCCCTAGAAATAGAAGAGACCGAAGAGTTCAGCCTTTATTTCTTGTATCCACAACGTGACGGTCTACCTCTGTCTCGCTTTCTGAAAACGGTACCGTCGATCACTGGTCTCTCCAGACCACCACAACGTTTAATATGGACAAAATGGCTAAGATTTCGGAACTGGATGCTGCCAGTTGTCCTCGATGTTGAGATCAAGAGAGACTCTTCCAGCTCTCAAACGTCAACAGCCGTCGACAGTTTGTAGAGCACATACCACATGAGATTGAAGTAAGATGGTGGCATTTATGTTGTAGGAGCTAAATGTAACACAGCTTAAGGCAACGTCAAGAATTCTCCTTAACGTCATGGACTTTTTTTATTCTGTTAGAGCCAAATATGAAGTCCTACCTGCCCAGTGCGTGGCGACAGCAACAGCCCTAAACCCCTAGGCCTACACCGCATCTGGTAAATACAGGCCCTGAAACTTGAAAAACATGTAGGGTTGGGTGTGGGGGGGGGGGGGCGGAGCTTGGAGAAGGAGGAGGGGGTTCAGTTCCCTTGCAAATTGTCTAGGGGGCTGAAGGGTCTTAGACCTTGTTTAAATGGCAGTAGAAATAACAGTAATAATAGCAGCCTACCTGCATGATACCCCAGGCGTTGTTGTTGTCACCGTAGCCCCCAGTGGCGTAAAGAAGTCTGCCTCCCCTGGACTCTCTACTGGCGATAGCGGCAAGCAATGAGGCCTGGATACCTGAAATGTGGGATAGTGTTTACTTATGTGATCATTCTTTTTTATCATATCGTCGATATGGTTATGATGGTGATAGTTTTTTACCATAATCATCATAATCATCATCAGCACTGTGATCATCATCGTCGTCGTCGTCAGTGCCGCAGCAGCTGTTGTCGTCGTCAGCATCGTCGTCGTTATCACGATCATTGCCACAATCCATCATCATCATCCTGTATTGCCACTGTTACGCAATGCAGGGCTTACAGTTCATTACCTCATCCGTTTTCTTGCACATTCTTATCAATATTCTTGATGCAGTCAAACCAAGCACTTGTCCCATGTCACACATATCCTTGATGCAGTCAAGCCAAGCACTTGTCCCATGTCACACCCATCCTTGATGCAGTCAAGCCAAGCACTTGTCCCATGTCACACCCATCCTTGATGCAGTCAAGCCAAGCACTTGTCCCATGTCACACCCATCCTTGATGTAGTCAAGCCAAGCACTTGTCCCATGTCACACATATCCTTGATGCAGTCAAGCCAAGCACTTGTCCCATGTCACACACATCCTTGATGTAGTCAAGCCAAGCACTTGTCCCATGTAACACACATCCTTGATGCAGTTAAGCCAAGCACTTGTCCCATGTCACACACATCCTTGATGCAGTCAAGCCAAGCACTTGTCCCATGTCACAAACATCCTTGATGTAGTCAAGCCAAGTACTTGTCCCATGTCACAAACATCCTTGATGCAGTCAAGCCAAGCACTTGTCCCATGTCACACACATCCTTGATGCAGTCAAGCCAAGCACTTGTCCAATGTCACACACATCCTTGATGCAGTCAAGCCAAGCACTTGTCCCATGTCACACCCATCCTTGATGTAGTCAAGCCAAGCACATGTCCCATGTCACACACATCCTTGATGCAGTCAAGTCAAGAACTTGTCCCATGCCACACACATCCTTGATGCAGTCAAGCCAAGCACTTGTCCCATGTCACACACATCCTTGATGCAGTCAAGCCAAGCACTTGTCCCATGTCACACACATCCTTGATGCAGTCAAGCCAAGCACTTGTCTCATGTCACAAACATCATTGATGAAGTCAAGCCAAGCACATGTCCTATGTCACAAACATCCTTGATGCAGTCAAGCCAAGCACTTGTCCCATGTCACAAACATCATTGATGAAGTCAAGCCAAGCACTTGTCCCATGTCACACACATCCTTGATGCAGTCAAGCCAAGCACTTGTCCCATGTCACACACATCCTTGATGCAGTCAAGCCAAGCAATTGTTCCATGTCACACACATCCTTGATGCAGTCAAGCCAAGCACTTGTCCCATGTCAACACATCATTGATGCAGTCAAGCCAAGCACTTGTCCCATGTCACACACATCCTTGATGCAGTCAAGCCAAGCACTTGTCCTATGTCACACACATCCTTGATGCAGTCAAGCCAAGCACTTGTCCCATGTCACACACATCCTTGATGCAGTCAAGACAAGCACTTGTCCCATGTCACACACATCCTTGATGCTGTCAAGCCAAGCACTTGTCCCATGTCACAAACATCCTTGATGCAGTCAAGCCAAGCACTTGTCCCATGTCACAAACATCAATGATGCAGTCAAGGCAAGCACTTGTCCCATGTCACACACATCCTTGATGCAGTCAAACCAAGCACTTGTCCCATGTCACACACATCCTTGATGCAGTCAAGCCAAGCACTTGTCCCATGTCACACACATCCTTGATGCAGTCAAGCCAAGCACTTGTCCCATGTCACACACATCCTTGATGCAGTCAAGCCAAGCACTTGTCCAATGTCAAAAACATTGTTGATGCAGTCAAGCCAAGCACTTGTCCAATGTCACAAACATCACTGATGAAGTCAAGCCAAGCACTTGTCCTATGTCACAAACATCATTGATGAAGTCAAGCCAAGCACTTGTCCTATGTCACACACATCCTTGATGCAGTCAAGCCAAGCACTTGTCCAATGTCACAAACATCGTTGATGCAGTTAAGCTAAGCACTTGTCCCATGTCACAAACATCATTGATGAAGTCAAGTCAAGCACTCGTCCTATGTCACAAACATCCTTGATGCAGTCAGGCCAAGCACTTGTCCCATATCACACACATCGTGGATGCAGTCAAGCCAAGCACTTGTCCCATGTCACAAACATCCTTGATGCAGTCCAGCCAAGCACTTGTCCCATGTCACAAACATCCTTGATGCAGTCAAGTCAAGCACTTGTCCCATGTCACAAACATCGTTGATGCAGTTAAGCTAAGCACTTGTCCCATGTCACAAACATCATTGATGAAGTCAAGTCAAGCACTTGTCCTATGTCACAAACATCCTTGATGCAGTCAGGCCAAGCACTTGTCCCATATCACACACATCGTGGATGCAGTCAAGCCAAGCACTTGTCCCATGTCACAAACATCCTTGATGCAGTCCAGCCAAGCACTTGTCCCATGTCACAAACATCTTTGATGCAGTCAAGTCAAGCACTTGTCCCATGTCACAAACATCTTTAATGCAGCCAAGTCAAGCACTTATCCCATGTCACAAACATCTTTGATGCAGTCAAGCCAAGCACCTGTCCCATGTCCAAACAAAGCCAGAGAAAAATGAGTGTCGTCTCCACAATGAAGACTTGGCTACTGTCTACTACTCCTACAATTAGGGAAGATTACCTGGTTAGGCCTCCGTCTCTTCCACAGGGCGATTCTCGAATTACTTTCTAAAAACCACTAACACGGATGTTTTTAGTAGGTGCTAATAGGAGGAGGATGAGGAGGAGGAAGAAGAAGAAAAAGAAGAAGAAGAAGAAGAAGAAGAAGAAGAAGAAGAAGAAGAAGAAGAAGAAGAAGAAGAAGAAGAAGAAGAAGAAGAAGAAGAAGAAGAAGAAGAAGAAGAAGAAGAAGAAGAAGAAGAAGAAGAAGAAGAAGAAGAAGAAGAAAAGAAAGAAAAAGAAGAAGAAGAAGAAAAAGAAGAAATAATATAACCCTCTTATGCTTACAGTTTCTGTCGGCTGAAGCTTCATAGCAGTCTCTATGAGCGTTCAAATCATTCATGTCGTATTGGGCATCGTTGTTGGAAGCCGCTACTCCTGTCGTTCAAGAAGAACAATCTAATTACTTTTGTTAACAACAAAAAATGCAAAAAATGTCAATACAATATTGTAAACAACAAAATAATTTTAAAAGATATCACTAAAATATTGATTACAACAAAACAGTGACAAAAGATTCAACTAAAATATTGTTAACAACAAATCAAACAACGATACTCCAAAATTCAAGTAATTAAAAATAAAATAACTGCCCAACCATGATTAAGAACATCATCATTAGGTAGACGAAGATTGAGGACGAGGCAGAGAAGGAAGAGAAGGTGGAGGAGAAGAAGAAGAGTAAGCAAAAGAAAAAGGAGGAGAAGAAGAAAGAAGAAGGAAGAAGAAGAAGAAGGAGAAGAAGAAGAAGAAGAAAAAGAAGAAGAAGAAGAAAAAGAAGAAGAAGAAGAAGAAGAAGAAGAAGAAGAAGAAGAAGAAGAAGAAGAAGAAGAAGAAGAAGAAGAAGAAGAAGAAGAAGAAGAAGAAGAAGAAGAAGAAGACGAATAGGAGTTTTTTGCAGAGAAAGTGGAGCACGAAAATGAGAAGAAGGAATGGGAAGAAGAGAAGAGGAGAAAGATCAAGGTAAAGACAAAGAAACCGATGAGGCAGATAAGAATGCGGAGGAGGATTAGAAGAAGAACAAAGAGTACAAAACGGAAGAAAAAGTGATGATGAGTATGAGAAAGAAGACACATGGAAACATGGAATCAGAAAGTAAACGAAAAGTACAAACCTCCATTTGCTTGTCCCGAGGGATTCAGATAATCAATGTTTCCGTGACACAATCTGTTGGCTGGGGACACACAAACAACAAACATAAACCGTAGTCAGTGTGTGCGTTCTGACTGAATACATTATTGGGGGATGAAACCACTGAACTGTGATTAAGAAGGTAGGGAAAGGAAACAACACATACAAGAGAAATTTGCGTTTTGGGTTGGAGCCTTTCTCGACAAAAACCACAACAACAAGGGACAGAGTATTTTGGCCACCAGTCCCCACAAGGAGGGTCACCTGATCAACTATAAGCTACAGTCATCAAGTTTTGATAGCTGAAAATGCTACTGATTTACAACAACTGTTGAATATTGTAGGGATAGAGAATTCTGCGAAAGGACTTTCATTGAAAACGGAAGATGAAGATTTTAACTTCACACTGAGATCTCTCAATTGAAGGTAAAAGACCTAACCAAGTCAATAAATTCAAATATCTGGGAACAGCTAATCCACAGATAGAAAATGTGTGACAGAGATTTAAAGCAGAATAGGTCATGAGAAAGCTGCATTTCAAAAAAATGAGAAATATCTTATGCAATAAATCGCTTTAATTTAATGTCAGAAAGAGGATGCTAAAATGTTAGATAGAACCTTAGTTAGTTAGTTAGTTAGTTAGTTAGTTAGTTAGTTAGTTAGTTAGTTAGTTAGTTAGTTGGTTAGTTAGTTGGGTTATCCTCATTGCACTCCGGACATGTCCATAGGTGCTCAGGTCCTCCCCTCAGTATGAACCCCAGCGTCCGATGGCTAATAGTACCAGTTCTATGTTGATTAACAAGTCTTCTGGCGTGTCTGGTGTGCGTCTCGTTTTTTTCTGTGCCGATCTTAATTCCCAAGTCTGCCATTCTGTCGAGTGATGTGGATTCACTGTTACATAGAACCTGTTCTGTTGTATGGCAGCGAATTTTGGAATGTCAGTGAACAAATTAAGAAGAATTTGGAAGCAACAGAGATGTGGTTTCTGAGACGAATGTTACGAATAACTTGAGCGGCCAGAGTCACTAACAACGATTGTTTGAAAGAACTTAGTGAAAGTAGATCTCTATATGCAATAATAAGAAAGAGACAAACACTGTTCTTGGCCACGTGGTGAGAAGAAAGACACTAGAAAACATCGTGGAAAGATCAGTGGAAAAGGGGGTAGAGGCAGACCAAGAGAGATGATTCAGGATGGGCTGAAACCATGTCATGGATGGATATCATCAAGAGAGCTGTTCCAGACAACCAGGGATGCGTGGAGATGCATGAGCGCCCAAGCCAGTTGGCAGGTCACATGATGAAGATGAAGATGATAGGAAGAGGAAAGATGATGTGTAACAAAACAAATAAATTAGGGAGCGAAAAGAGTAAATATATTAGTAGTAACAATAAAACAGGAGCAATAGCAGTTCCAATTGTATCAGTGGTGGAAATAATAGTAACATTGGCGTCAATGGTGATAGTAATAGTATAATGGCAAAAATATATAATACCAGTAACAAATGTAATGAAAACAAAACATAACATAAAATGAAAGCAGGAATTATAGTAATTTTATTTAGATGTAAGTACGATGAACTGTGACACCTGCTGTGCACAGAACTCTGTTGTTGGATGAGGAGGAGTTTACTCACGGTTTACTCTTACATACTTTTGTATTATTCTTGCTGGAAGGGGGTGGGGTAGGGTCTGAAAGGGGCCTGGGATGAATGTAATCAGTTTATTTTCTAGTTGTGCTGTTGTGTGATGTGAGAAGAAACAGCTAGCCCAGCGATGAATGGTAGGCGCAGACTGCTGTTTTGTACAACGGTTCAGAATGGTCCGGGTAAGTATTACATAATTTAGTGGTGGTGGCAGTGGTGATGGTGGTGGTGGTAGTTTTGGTAGTGGTGGTTTTGGTGGTGGTAGTGGTGGTGGTGGTGGTGATGGTGGTGGTGGTAGTTTTGGTAGTATTGGTGGTGGTGGTAGTGGTGGTGGTGGTGGCGGCGGTAGTGGTAGCAGTAGTAGTAATAGTAGTAGCTAAACAATTATTTCAAGAACGGGATGATCGTTGATCTTTGCGCTTTTTTGCGTTGTTCACGTGTTTGACACCTGGAAACGTAAAGGCATATACCAATAATTTTACTCCTTCCACTTTTCGAGGGATCACTGAAAACGACCCCTAACGCATTTTGGTTCAATACACAATGATGACTAATTTCTTGCCAGATCAGCATTTTATATTTATACTCAGCTGATACTGAGTATTTATACTCAACCGTGCTATATGATGCAGATAATTTGACAACGAACAAGCAACTAGAAAATCGAACACAGTCTCTCAAAATGTGGATATACCAAAGAATGGGTTGCATAGCATGGGAACAAAGATAGTCAAACATTCAATGAGTATGATCCGGAGGGTTCAGGCAGGTTCAGTGCGAAGACAATGGCTTGAATCATTACAGAAGTCCACTGTGCGTGGAGTCACCTTTATTTTTGTTCCGGGACACGCAGGCGTCGATGGAAATGAAAGAGCTGACAGGTTGGCTGGATCCGCTATCACTACCGACGGTCGGCCTATGGATCATGCTGATATTATCAATGCCCTCAGAGAAATGGGAAGGATAGAGGACTTTGGTGGCAGTGAATCCACATCACTCGCCAGAATGGCAGACTTGGGAATTAAGATCGGCACAGCAAAAAACGAGACGCACACCGGACACGTCAGAAGACTTGTTAATCAACATAGAACTGGTACTATTAGCCATCGGACGTTGGGGTTCATACTGAGGGGAGGATCTGAGCACCTATGGACATGTCCGGAGTGCAATGACGATAACCCAACTAACTAACTAACTAACTAACTAACAAAGAGGGTCTGGGGGAACTGCGAATAAAACAGGAGTTACTGAACAAAATAATAAAGAGACGGTAAAAATAATTCCACTAAATATATAGCTGTCTTAGACCCAAAAAAAGGGGGGAAAAAGAAGAAGAAACAGAAAAAGAAGAAGAAGAAAAAGAAGAAAAAGAAGAAGAAGAAAAAGAAGAAAAAGAAGAAGAAAAAGAAGAAAAAGAAGAAGAAAAAGAAGAAAAAAAGAAGAAGAAAAAGAAGAAGAAAAAGAAGAAGAAAAAGAAGAAAAAAAAGAAGAAGAAGAAGAAGAAGAAGAAGAAGAAAAAGAAGAAGAAGAAGAAGAAGAAGAAGAAGAAGAAGAAGAAGAAGAAGAAGAAGAAGAAGAAGAAGAAGAAGAAGAAGAAGAAGCCGCTTACCAGCATTGGCGTAAGCCACAAGTACACAGAGAACCACCAGATGCATCGCGACTAGGGGCAGACTTGGATGTAAGAGGTCAACTCAGATCTAAGAAGTGATTATTTTGGCAACAAATTCACCTTTTATAATACGACCTTCTTAGTAAACGCAGAAATAGGTAAAAAGAAAACAAAACAGTATTTACTGAAATGGGACAAAAATTGTGGGGGCTAGCGGTGGGGTTGGGGGGGGGGGGTGATTCCTACCAGCAAATTCTATGGCCTTACTGAATTTGCTTCATTGTCAGGTTCAGTCAGAGACACTGATAAGCAACCTTTGAGAAAATGCATGTGTATATGCTGTAGAAGATTTGCCACGTCTAGACATCGTCTCGCGCTATTATGTAGTTAATGAACAAAGTACACAACACTATATAATTAATAAACCATACACATTAGAAAGGGGAAAAAAAGGTTTCATCATTCGTGTGTACATTTAAATTACAATACTCAATACTAATATGAGATTCCGTTGAAGAGCCCTGGAAATATGGAGTTCAGAAAAGACTTGAAAGAGATAAAATAGAATAGAAAAATGAGGACAGTAGCAGCCTTAGATTTAATTAGAAATCAACAAGTGAGATGGTTCGGCCCTTTAATTTCGTTGCCAACAGACACTATGTCACGAATAGCAATGATCTACTAAGCAAGCTGATGTCGACAAAGAAAACGATAATGGTTAATGATGGTCTATATGGCCAGTGTTCTGAACCCTCACTCTTGATTGTATTGTCCAGGTCACAATATAAACACCTTGGTCAGTTACTTTCGTGCGAGGAGATTTATTGGGTCTCCAGGATTGTTTTGGATATGAAGTGTGTCAGTGGGTTCTAATGGCTGTTGATCTGGGTTTTATTTTCCTTCCTGGTGCATTGTGCACTTTCTGTTCTATATTACTTCAATTTTTGCTAGATAGTCTGCTCTTTGAATGCCAAGAAAATTTGTTTTTGCATTTGAAGAAAACAAAAATAATGTCCACAATAAATACAGTATATCAACTACGTAAAATAACATAAATCTATGAGGAAGAAAATTTAGGATTTTGGAATATTATTTGGCCTCAGTAGTCAAGAACAATTGCGACTCACGAAAGGAATAGCAAAAAAAGAGACTTAACAGCATGAAGAACCTATGGCACAGCACTTAGAAGCTAGTTAAAGTAAAACTATTTTGGGATCATGCATGTTAACAATAGACTCTCACTAAGTCACTGAAGGAACAGTTTGGAGCTTTATAATAGAAAAAGTTACAGAAAGATTCCTAGAATACTATGGACCAAGAAAAAGTACACTTCGAGCTATTTGATCTGAACGCCGAGGAAAATTGGCTCATAAACGGCATCCTGTCCCGAGAGCTGATGAATTTGACCATGTTTAATGTCATGGCGACTTAAGAAACACCGGTGATAAAGAGTAAAGTTTCTGAAAACTAGGCAGATGCTGACTTCTGCAAAAGTAGATGCAAGACACTGAGGATGCATTGGCTGTGAAAGCATATAGGGCTAGAGAATTGGCTAGAGAAGGTGAGACTCTAATCCGTCCCATGACGAGAGCGACTCTCTGTAAAGGACCTGATGACTGATGATGAGTGTGCTCATAATTCTGCGGTGGTGACCTGTGATACAGCCGAGAACCGTCTACTTGCTCCAATGACCAATGTGATCCAGCAAAGATTTAAGCTTGATGAACTGTAGTCGCTTATAGATTGTACTGCTTGCAATATTGAGCCGATCCCCACAAATCTTCGAAATACTTGCACTCTCAAATCGAAAAGTTAAATTCGACAAAAGAAACAGCTACCTTCAGAGTGGAGGTAAATGACTCAAACACATCGTCATATTAACCCACCCCCTCCCGCTCCCAGTGCCTACCTAACACCCCCACCCTCTTTTTTTCGCCCCTGGAAATATTAAAATCTGCAACCATAGATATGGTTTTGAAGCTCAGGCGCCTTGGCAAGTTTTGAGGAACCCCTCTCTAGTAGAGAAATCTGCAGCGTTGCTAAACATCTATAGACGATCTTTTTTCTGAGTACAGTATTCGCCTATACATTGCATATTATTTTTAAAAATATAATATATTTAACTGACATTCAGTACAATTTCATAATAATAATTTCCCCTGACCACTCACAAATTATAAGGGGGCTGAGCACCCCAACAGCAGCGCCCCTACTTGCGACTTTTCCCGTTGACACTTCACTTACTTGTAGTTTCGGTTTTTCTGTTCCAAAAACTATGGACTAATAAATGCGTAATGAAGATGTTTTGTCAGAAATTAAGTCACGTAGTGAACTGATTACACTAGTTTCGAGGACACAACTGGGGGTGGGGGAGGTTGGTCTGGAAGAACAGAAACAATATCTGCAAACAAGCATGCCGTAAAAGGCGCACTGTTAGGGAATTGCTGAAATTAGATGTGAAAGCCAATTTCAAGAGCGAACGCAGAAAAAGAAGAAGACACTACGCCAACACACATTACTTTGGTGATGTCGTGGGAAATAGAAACCTTGATGCACACGTCAACCTTTGAAAATGTGGAGGGGAAAAGAGAGGACACTGTGGACTACTAGGTTCTATCATATGGAAGAAACTATTTGTCAGAAACTATTGTTGGTACATAAGTGATAAATCTGAGGACATACAGATTGTCAGTGTAGCACGACTTTTACAATAATAATGAGAAAACAAAAAAGACAGTACAATCGGACGTCGTGATATCTTATCTTAAAAATTGTTGCCACGTGACCAGAAAGTCTCCAGTGTTCCAGAAAGAAAGTAAAATAAGGTCACGAGAAGATAAGAAATGGTAACTTTACAGATGTTATTTGTTTTCTGTTGGCAGCTTTCCGTGTCTCCATATGACGTTGTTCCATGAGCTTACATGAAGATCAAAGCCCGTAGTCATTCTAATGAAATCCAGGGTTGAAGTTACTTCCTTCCATAGCACAAGCGTTAGTAGTATTATAGTCCCCATGTGTCTCCCATGCAGAATAGTCCCTCTCCCAGCCTCGTTATTCAACTCCAAAAGAAATGTAAAACCAATAATTCTGCAACAAAGCATTCAGCACAAATGCAGTGCTCCATGTCTGTCATCGTGTAGGAGCTTCCCTCCAGCAAGACCAGAGTTCCTCAACCCTTTTACATTCACGGCCCACCAATAGAAGGGAGATTGCTTCGTGGTACACCTGCACAACATTTGACATGCACCAAAGAGAAGCAACATGCTGATATCTGTTTTTTTTTTTTTAAAAACCATTAAGAGGTTAAACCAATAGAAATGACTAAGGGCTATGCCCGTCGAGTACAACAAATGTGGAATACACTGAATGTAGACGTTTTCTTGATGGTTTTAATCATTGCACTGGCAGTGTTGTGTCCAGCATCTTCGTGTTGCAAAAGGATTCCTTTACTCAGAAGTCTACGGGGTTTGGAATTGACTGCTTGTGGAAGATGGTTCCTGAGAAATTCTTTATATATATTAATATTGAGTTTTTCCTCTTGGCATGTAGTGCTCTAAAATAACATTTCGTAGATCAGAAACTGGGAGCCAGCATAGCATTCCCTTCAAAATTCTGCAAAAAGTTGTTGGCAATATTCCTTTGTAAAATTTGCTTTTCACTTTTATCTTATGTATTTTTCTGCGACCAGCGAGCTCCAAAGTGTACAATTTCTTATCTAGAGTATCTCTTTAAGCGTAAAATGATAGACTGAGACAAAATTTTCAACTTTTGAATAATGTCATATTTTAGCACAACAGGACAGGACTGTGAAAAAATCTCAATTTTAGAAATATTGGCTCCAAGATAGCTCCAACATGTCAAACCAGGCGTCTAGATTATCTACTCTGCATCTGCAGAATCTTCTCTAGTTTTGGTGAGGTGGAATGACACCATTCCTTGTTGGCTCTCTTTGCTGCCGGCTTGTGATAGTGAACACATGCTTCATCTCCAGTAACAGTTCTTGATAAGAAACCATCAGCTGCGGTTTCAGAGCACCGTAAACGTTCTTAACAAGCAGCTAAGTGTTTTTGTTGAAATTCTTCTAATTGCAGTACTGTAGCACATAATGAAGGATGTGGTGGACTGAACCTTGACCGATTTTAAATGTGCCGCATTCCATTTTCAAACAGTGCTTGTGATTTCATGGAGTTGTCACAGGCGTAACACTCTTAACATCCTTGACAACAATATTGACAGGTTACAAGGCAATAGGATGGGTATTGTAACTGCTATCACACTTGTAATATTTTCCATGAAGCTTCCTCGTATTTGCAATGTTGGTTTTCGTTACTGACTGAGATATTTGGCACTTTTTTTTTTTTATAATTCAAACGACATGAATCTCCGAGTTTCCATGAAAGTTATATAATCCAGAGGTGTTGTGGGTTAGGGTATGGGTCGTGGTTAGGGTTGGGATCTTTGTCAGCCCTGACCACCCCAGAGACATCGACTAATTCTCCTACTTACTACAAGTCTAACCAAATCCATAACCTAACCCGAACTCATGATATACCTAGAATGCTGGACGGTTCCGCAATCTCTGAGATTTCTTTTGTTTAGGGCGAATACAAATAAAAATACCAGATATTTAATCTCAGAGTGGCAAACCTTCTGGTAGCATTAAGGGCGGATACGAATCTACGCAATCCATCTTTGTCAACAAAGGTGAGAAGAGAGCTCTTTAAAGTCAGCCATCAACTGGTGCCTGCGCTGACTAAAGGGAATTAGATGGTTTGAAACAAATCAGTAATGTGGAGCCGTAATAGCAAACTAACAAATTCCAGAGTCCAGAGATGAGCAAATCACGCTGGCGTCTTATAAAACACACAATGAGAAAACACGACGAACAAAATAATTAGAGTGTCATTATAGTAGAATTCACAGGGTTGGGAGAATAAAGTAAAACAAAAACACAAGGAGGAGGGAACTAGAGAGAGAAGTTTCAAATATGGAAAGCACTTATAATGAGCTGCGGGTGACAGCTAAAAGAGCAGCAAAAAAAGGACGACGTCAATTGTCTGTGCTTAAATCTGGAAAGTAAAGGGCAGAAGAAGAAGAAGAAGAAGAAGAAGAAGAAGAAGAAGAAGAAGAGAAGAAGAAGAAGAAGAAGAAGAAGAAGAAGAAGAAGAAGAAGAAGAAGAAGAAGAAGAAGAAGAAGAAGAAGAAGAAGAAGAAGAAAAAGAAGAAGAAGAATAAGAAGAAGAAGAAAAAGAAGAAGAAGAAGAAGAAAAAGAAGAAGAGGAGGAGGAGGAGGAAGAAGAAGAAGAAGAAGAAGAAGAAGAAGAAGAAGAAGAAGAAGAAGAAGAAGAAGAAGAAGAAGAAGATGAAGAAGAGGAGGAAGAAGAAGAAAATATGGAAGTCTGATGCATCAGAATACCAAGCCCGCCGGGGAATGGACTAGGTGCAGTAACCTCGATTAATATATAATGCATTTTTTTTTTCACAGGTCTTTGTGAACCCGCAGCAGCATTTATTACTAGACAATTGCAAGAAGCAGGTTAGTTTACCATTGCTCTCTTGTACAATACAGCTCCTTTATAGTCATAAAAACCGTATGCTCTCAAAGTGTTTGCAGGCGCTAGGGGGATGGGGTGACATGAGGGCGGAGCAAGCCGCAGTATTGTAGTCACTAGTCGCTGGCTTGCTAGTCCGAAAGAACTGATTTAGCATGGATACTAATTCTAATTCTAATTCTCTTACGTTGACCACTTTCAGCTAGGTCAGATCACATTGCTGCTCTCTTTTCTGTCTGCTATATTTGTGATGACGTTTCTGGTCTCGATCTCATTTGGTTTTGGATTGTGTTTTTAGCATGGATACGATTTTTTTTTCTTCTAATTACCTGGGCTCTCAGGTTCAAGCAGCCTTAAAATGATTACCAAACAACATCGTGGGAATTTTCGATGTTGACACGTCAGCAAACAAGTGTCTAGGTCTGTCAAATACGAGGCTAGCATAATCTGCCCTATGAGTAACTGGGGTAGACAGGTAATCTATTTTCGAACACGTTAGTTGCGTATCCTTTACAGGGCATTGTAGAACCAACCAGAGCAGTTTTTTTTTTTGGGGGGGGGGGGGAGGAGGGCATTTTTTTCTAGGCACATTTTACGTTCAGTAGGTTGCCATTGCTTTCTTAACGGTCAGCTCTCGGTACCACTGTCAAAACCAATGCAAGACAAATCATCCGTAGGTGGGATCGAACCCGGCATCCAGCATCATTAAGCGCGTTCGCAACGCTTAAGCAACAGACGACAACACTTTACGGAAAACCAGGAATTTGTTTCTGGCAACAGTACGGAGTAAAAAAAAAGTAAGTAAAGGACCCTTTTCCACGCCTTTAGACGTATAGGGCATGTAAGGCTAGATATATATTTTTATAGACCAATCGGCACTAGGTGGATGATGTGGTCAGCATCACGCGGGCCGTCTTTACTTTCCCAGGACTACAGTACGGAGTATCGGCACCAATTCAAAGGTATTATTTGTTTTAGTGGTACTGTAATAGATACTCAGAGGTTTGTACCGATACCTTTAAAAAAAAAAAAAAAAAACATTTTGCACTAAGAACCATTGCAGTTTTTTGAAAGGCCAAGGTTAGTTGCGTATCCTTTACAGGACGTTGCAAAACCAACTCCAACAGCCCCTGGCTGTTCTGTGGTTTTTCTAGGCAAATTTACGTCCAGTAGTTTGCCATTGCTTCTGAACGTTCGGCTTTCCTGATACCACTGTCGAAACCAACGCAAGGCGCATGACCCGCAGCTATATCGCATAGACTAGGCTAAAAAAAAAAAAAGAAGTAGTTCACCTTTCAGCGACCTCTTCTTGCTGGGGAGATACTTCAGGCACTAGTCAAGGGGCGATAATCTAAATAAAAGTGACAGCAAACGTTTGCTGGGCAGACATCCTACACCAGACCATTAATGCGGGCATTTCTGAGGAAAGCAGATAAGCCCTAATCTCCGATGATCAAAGGTGTAAACACTGACCAAAGCGTGGGTGGCATATTTTACTTTTAGGGCGCTCACACGTGACATTCTGCAGGGCATGCCTGCCGGTGGAAAAATGGATAGTCTTTTGGACTGCCAAGATTTCTTCTTCTAATACCTGTGGCCAGGTTTTGTACTAGCGTACACCAGCCCCCTTCCTGACAACCCTCACCAGGTTTTGTTACATTTATGTCTGTAGATGTGTGTGGGTGTGTATAGAGCATACCAGCCCCCTCCCTTACAACCCTTACCAGGTTTTGTCACATGTATGTCAATATATGTGTGTGGGTGTTTATAATGTTTACCAGCCCCTCTCAAACAGCCCTCACTAGGTTTTGTCACATGTATGTCTATATATGTGTGTGGGTGTGTATAATGTTTACCAGCCCCCTCCCTTACAACCCTTACCAGGTTTTGTCACATGTATGTCTATATATGTGTGTGGGTGTGTATAATGTTTACCAGCCCCTCTCAAACAGCCCTCACTAGGTTTTGTCACATGTATGTCTATATATGTGTGTGGGTGTGTATAATGTTTACCAGCCCCCTCCCTTACAACCCTTACCAGGTTTTGTCACATGTATGTCTATTTGTGTGTGTGGGTGTTTATAATGTTTACCAGCATCTCTCAAACAACCCTCACCAGGTTTTGTCACATGTATGTCTATATATGTGTGTGGGTGTGTATAATGTTTACCAGCATCTCTCAAACAACCCTCACCAGGTTTTGTCACATGTATGTCTATTTGTGTGTGTGGGTGTTTATAATGTTTACCAGCATCTCTCAAACAACCCTCACCAGGTTTTGTCACATGTATGTCTATTTGTGTGTGTGGGTGTTTATAATGTTTACCAGCATCTCTCAAACAACCCTCACCAGGTTTTGTCACATGTATGTCTATTTGTGTGTGTGGGTGTGTATAATGTTTACCAGCATCTCTCAAACAACCCTCACTAGGTTTTGTCACATGTATGTCTATATATGTGTGTGGGTGTGTATAATGTTTACCAGCCCCCTCCCCAACAACCCTCACAAGGTTATGTCACATGTATGTCTATATATGTGTGTGGGTGTGTATAATGTTTACCAGCATCTCTCAAACAACCCTCACTAGGTTTTGTCACATGTATGTCTATATATGTGTGTGGGTGTGTATAATGTTTACCAGCATCTCTCAAACAACCCTCACTAGGTTTTGCCACATGTATGTCTATATATGTGTGTGGGTGTGTATAATGTTTACCAGACCCCTCCCCAACAACCCTCACTAGGTACTAGAGCACCTGTCCAAGCCACTCATTTTGCTGCAGTTAACATTTCTTAGCGAACATTCTTACTACACACATACACACAAAAAGCAGACCCCATTTATAGCCGAGATAGTAGGTTTAACGTAATCGATTTTGTTTTTTAATTCTTAAAAAAAAAAAAAAAATCCTGAATGGATGGCTGCAAACATCGGCGAAAATTTCTGGTTGTTTATCCATTTCTTGACTTAATCTATCTCCAGAAATTGAGTTTTGCAAGCACATCTGTTTTACAGATTTTGCTTATTTGTAAAAGCCGACTGTAGGTTTCTCGCCTCTCAGGTAGCTGCATACCGACTTCGAAGGAAATACCGCTAATTAGTCGACTTTTAGGAGATGCTTGTTAGAGTAGTGGGTCTATTCTTGTCTTCCCATAAAAATGGAGCCTTGGAATCCCGCCCGGAATATCAAGATCTCAGCTAGCGACTCTCCGTGAGGAATCTGTGGCACCCAGCATACAGTGTTATTCATTCGTACATCATTTCATAGTTAATAATAATTTTTTTAAAATGTTCCTAACATTTAAGTCTTACTTACAAACGTACGAATGTGCTCCACTTATACATACATTACTGAACGAAGTAAAATGAGTAGCAATAAACAATCCAGAAATGTTAAAAATCTAATAGTTTGCACAATATAAACATCATCAACAATAATTAAATTTTAGTTACAAAGCTGGAATGCGTTCGACTGGCACCTACTTTCAACAACAACAACAAAAAATTCAGTTGAAAAAAACTTAAAACACACCATATGTCGTCAAAAGTGGCTAATTAGGCATTTGCTAAATTTGGAGTAGGGCGCTACTTAGTCTCGAGGCATGGTGTCCGCCTCGAGTGCTAGAGGTTCCGGGTTCAATCCCTGCTAAGGGCTGGGATTTTTTCACGTGGACTTGGACTTCAAGTAATTCTCTCTGATCTCTGAGTAGTAAGACTGGACGCCTGTGTGCATTGTTGCACACGTAAAAAAATCCCTTGTTAGTTGGAAATCTAACTAACGGCGCCGCCCAGGCAAAATTTGAAGTTGAAGTTAAAAATCTATTCAAAGTATTTCAGGATCCTCACCGGTGCTATAGAGCCTGTACACTGTGCTAAACTTCTTCGGACTCAAACTTCAGTTAGAAAAAGAACGGAACACTTATGGGTTACTACCCGTGTGCCATGTTGTTGATCCGTGGTTCAAACCTCAAACCTAAATTTGAATGTGTTGTGCCAATCCACTGCAGTGCGCTGCTTCTATGAGCGCTGACTCGTTGTCTAGAAGATGATGTGTGTAGTGAATACTCTTAGCTCACATTTAACGATGACATAACTGGGACACGCCGACACTGACTTTGCAGTACGATACATCAGTTTATTGGAATTTTAACACTTACAACAATGTCCGGTCCTTGTCCTAAGAAACAGCTTTCACACACCACATTACTCAGACTCCAACATGCTGGTTTCTCACACAGTCACTGACCAGAGTTCGCACAGATGTATCTGGTTCTTCTCCTCGACATCATACAGACTGGCCTGGCTGGTCTTGGCTTCAAATGGATGTCGACGTCTGTTTTTCCTCTCACAGCACTCAGTCTCACGTTGGCATTCTCTCAGTCAATCTCTCAAACTAACTTGATCAGACTAGGGTCTGAACACATACCCCGTGTTAGTTTCACGTGGCAACACGTGGTGGTCCTTTACTTCCAACTGACGACCTGTGGTTGCTATCATCGGGTTTCACGTGATAACTCGTGGTCATCACCTATCTTGAAAACCTCGGGTAGTCAGAGTATCTAGCTTCTCTGGGTATTCTGTCTAACCTTGGGCTCCCCCCCCCCCCCCCAACCTTCCTAATCAGGGTGAAAATATCCTCCATTACATCCACCAAGGACGAACGCTGAAGTAATGTTGAAAAACAAAAGTAAAGGACCCTTTGCCACGCTATCAAGCGTTTTGAACAGATGAGGCTAGACCTATATTTATAGACCAATCGGTACTCGACAGGTGATGTGGTCTGCATCACGCGGACGCTCTTACTTCCCAGAACTCCAATTCCGATTTCTTCTAGAGAAAAAAATGAAAGTTTGACAACTTTCAGACTGCTGATAGCTAGTTGAGGCTGCTAACAGTCTGCGTCTATATTTGTGGTCTTGTTTATTTGCTTCACTTTCGTGACTAAAGTTTTAGTATTTGCGCCGTCTCTGGGCTTGATGCTTCCTTCTTTCGTGTCAGACCGCTCGTTCTCTGCCCATTTGTTAGCTGTGTTCCTAGGACTCTACCTGGTACCAATTTAAAGCTTGGTCGACCGCAGAGCCAAGGTCAATTTTGAGATTATCCGACCCTACAGGACCTGGACACGAGACCTTCGGATCCGTTGGCGTGCATCTAGCTGTAACAGGGAGATGTCTTCACTTGTTTGTTAGGAGGTGGCTAAGACGTACTGGGATCAACAAGTTTTAGCAACTTTATTTTCCCGCCAAAACTAACTATTGATGTCATCCCTTGTTTGTCAGAAGGTAGATTTTGCGCATTAGTTGACAGAACGGAAATCAACAGGTCTTAGCAACAATGTTTTGTAAATAGTAGTTGACGTCATTGTTGTCGTGCCTTTTCAGAGAGAACGTAGTATAACATTTTTAGGAGTCTTTGTGACGTCAGCAGTCAATTTAGTTACTATATTTGCGCAGAATAAGATGATGAAATCTGTTGCAATTGAGATATAATTAGAAAATACCACGCGAGAACGCATATAGTAAACATGTTGGGACGTACTAGCATTCCAGCATCTAAGTATAAATAATAAGTGAGAAACAACTAGGGTAATTCTTTAGTCCACAAGACTCAAGAGAGGAGGGACCAGCCATAATGATCCTTAAAGAAAGCTTTCTGTCTAAAAGAAAGTGAAGGGACTAGTAATATTTACCCTCAGTGCAGCACTTTCAGTTGTAGAGATGCCAACTCAACACTAGAAGAAGAGGAGCCAGTCACATTGAGCCTCGAAGATAAACACTAGAGAAGAGGCATGAAACAAGACATCGAGCTACAGAGACAACACTTAAGATACCTAGATCCATGGTTAACAGAGACACATTAGGTAGGAACACTATTGAGATATTAGAGTCGATGATCAAGCCGCTAGTGCCAGACAGCTCTAGAAGCCAAGTGGCAGTTACAGACACTAGAACCAAAGCAACTAGAGATGAATAACACAACGCGACCTTGAGAGAATGTAGCCATAGGGAGAACAAAGCGGCATTCATAATATCACTGATGTTGTTTGTGACATTGGTAAAGTATCACAATAAATACAGTATAGACAAGAACTGTTGTTTCCACACATTTTATTATACAAGCATCAGAGTCACGTGAGAAGAATGCAGATAGTAAGACATCATCATCATCATAACCACTATCGACACGACCATCATTCTCCTGGTCTATAATCTTCCAATCGTCTCCTCCTGTAGCAAACCTAAAGACGAACCTGGGTGAGACATCAACATACGCGACAAAGAAGAGAGCTGTGCTATATAGCCGCTACATCAGGGCAGCCCCGAACGTAAAAGAATAAGAACTGTGGGTTTCTTAATCTGCATTTAGTCTTAACCGTGTTTCTTCATGTACCATTTATGTATGTAGTTGGAGGAAATGCGCTTGAAGAGAGACAGGAACTAAAATATCTGCCGCTAATACAATTACATCTCCTCAGAGTGGAGCATGTAGGTGCCCCTCAAAAGTCACAGTAAGAGACACTATAACCATATTCCCTTAGACACGATCTATAAGGATAACATATTGTATCAATGAAGTTTGGAGATAGATTTTAGTTGGTTGTGTCAGTCTTTATAGGACAATAGAACTCTTTGTTTATCATCACCATCATCATCATCGTTGTCGTCATATTTACATGTTATAAACAGATGTACTCAGAATTTGCTGCCCCCCCCCCACACACACACACATATCCACACAGACACATACACACACTCACCCACAGACATGCGTACACCACACATACAACGCTCGTGTTGAAACGAGTCTTGGGCTCAGCCAGAATCCAGTAAAATGTGGTGTTATCAAACACTGTTCTCGGCTCTAAGATCCCCCCAGTCTAATCATCATTAGGCGACCAGCCTCTTACTTAATAACGAAATCAATTGGGAAATTGAAAATATCAAGTAGCACGAGAAAGGAAAAATCACTGGCAATGAAATAAAAAGGAAAAGTTCTGACAGCCATAAACCCCACACAGCAGATGGGAACCCAGCAGTGTTATTGTAACCAGGGGCGTATCTGAATGTAAGATGTGGCAGGGTGACGTATGTGCAGAAGTATGCTAGGCTTAAGTCAAGACCTACTCGTGCAGAGCTTTCAAAACAATGTGTCGCCACACTTTGGCCTGTTTGCTGCAATGTGAAGGTGTGTAGTATGAAGTACAGCATTGAACAATTTATTTTATCTGTCCGTATCTCTTATAAGTTGTTAGCTTAACTTCTGTATTGCTAGTAGACTGAATTGCTGCCCCGTGAAGTTATGTTTGCCACCAACATGACAATTTTGCGAAGATCTATACTAGGGAGTGAAAATTTAGAGACATCAAGGAGTATGAGTGGGCGTGGAAGTGAGGAGGAATGAAAGAAGGAAGAGAAACAAGGAACTAATGATTACAAATGTGGAGCCTTAGCGAGATGCACAGTTGATGGCATGTGCTTAATTAATGAAAGCTCCAAGGTCGTGTGAGGGTTGGAGAGGGACAAGCCGAGAAAAGGGTGAAATGTGGGAGAGGTACAGGAAGGGGTGGGGGGGGGGGGTGAGAGAGACCAGCTGAACTGACGAAAGAGAGAAAGTAGGAAAAAGGTTCTTCTTTCGTTGCTTGAAAAATGTTTTCTTTACCATATTTTTTTTTTTTTTTACTAAAAAGAGTAAGAGACAGACAGACTGACTGACATACAGACAGACAGACAGACAGACAGACAGACAGACAGACAGACAGACAGACAGACAGACAGACAGACAGACAGACAGACAGACAGACACACACACACACACACACGCACGCACGCACGCACACACACACACACACTCACACACACACAGACACACTCACACACACACACACACACACACACGTATCCAGAAACCATGAGTTGTAAACCCTTTGGCTCGGTACTATGGATATCGCAACCCTTCGGCCTTGATTCCATTATAGGTACCGTTAATCTGGGAGAAATGTGGCTTTTCTGCCTACCCCCGGGAGTGAACCCGGACCACAAGGAGTTCGTCAACCGGCCGCCGCGAAAGTCAGGTTTAACCAACTTCGCTAGAGAGCCGGGCGATGTGTATATATAAATATATATATTTAGAGAGGAGAGAGAGAGAGAGGAGAGAGAGAGAGAAAAGAGAGAGAGAGGAGGAGAGAGAATGAATGAGAGAGGAGAGAGAGAGAAAAGAGAGAGAGAGAGAGGAGAGAGAGGAGAGAGAGAGAGAAAGAGATTGAGAGAGAAGATAGCCGTGTAAAACATCTGCTTTCAATATGTGGTGCAGGATTTAATGAAGACAGGAAATGCTAATGTGATTTTCAAAATGTACCTTATTTTTGCAAGGCTCGTGAAGAAACAGATGATGTATGATTCCTGTGGGATAGCAGCTGCCCACTCTGGGAATGAAACTAAACTCAAGATGTGCCGTCCATTGCAATGAGAGTTGGCTGTAGTGTATCATGTGTTAGTTGGGGAATATTACTTGGTTAGACCCCAATCTGGTAATCTGGTAATCTGGTAATCCTAGTTTCAGCTTCATAGCAAACCGGTCACCCCACATATGCTCCGCTCCTGTGCCAACGAAAAACAAACGCAGCTCACAGTGTCACGCCATGCACTCAGCTCAGAAGCTGGGCGACGAAACTACATCCTTCCAGTCTACAAATGGAGCAAAAATGCAACGGCTACCGTCTGGCAAAAAAAAAAAAAAATATTTGCCACGGCTTTAAAAGAGGTGGCCGTACCTAGCGTCCATTTTGACCGTAAGAATTATATGAGGGTTAATAAACGGTCACCCCAGCAGTACCCTCCTTATTAGCTAAGGAAGGGACTTAGGACATTACATCCACCAGCAGGCGTCGCCCCTACAACGACCTGCCTGCCATCGTTAAAGACCCCAATAACTTCCATGGTGTTGCTCTCATACCACGTATCTGACAGCCAAGAAAACGGTCTTTGTTTGGGAACAGCAAAGGCAAACGAAAGATATAGACAATCAGACAGATGGACGGATGGATGGATAGATGGATGATGAATGGGATTTACGGATTGACAAGCAGAGAAACAGACAGACCGGCAGACAGATAGGCAGACATACAGATAGACACATAGGTGGATATACTTTCAGACAGATAGATTGAGAGAGAGAGATAAAGAGAGGGAAAGAGTTAGTAAATGTAAATGAAATAGTAAATGAAATAATTGAAACGGCGTCATCAAGTGAAAAAGGGAGAGATGGAGAGTGGGCGAACGAGAGAATAACGGAGACAAACTGAGATGAGAGGCGGGGTAATGGATTTGGGGGGGGGGGGGAGAGGGGGGAGTTAGATAGACAAGGTAAAAGAAGGAAAGAGATCTGTTGATGAAAGGCGCCAAACACCTCGTCTGCCGATCTGTGGATGCCATGCGCCAAACACCTCGCCCGCCGATCTGTGCTGCCATGCGCCAAACACCGCGTCTGCCGATCTGTGGCTGCCAGGCACCAAACACCTCGCCCGCCGATCTGTGACTGCCAGGCGCCAAGCACCTCGCCCGCCGATCTGTGAATGCCAGGCGCTAAACATCTTGCCCGCCGATCTGTGGACGCCAGGCGCCAAACACCTCGTCTGCTGGTCTGAAGGTTTTAGGGTCGACTTAGCATCGATTTGGATTTTCTGGAAATTTGACTCTGACTGGGCGAACCCACTCTAAAACTGGTACAAGCAGTGGTGGATTAGACTATAGCTAAGCGCGTCAAAATTTGTAGGGGTCATAATATGTAGGCGTCACAATATGTAACAGTCCAAAAATAATATGTTTTCCATAAATGTAAATTAATATATATATATATATATATATATATATATATATATATATATATATATATATATATATATATATACACACACACACACACACACACATACACACAACAATTACACATTCATTTTTAAATTGTATTAATAATATTTTGGGTATATTATCCCAGGCTTTTTTTTTTATTGTTACTTGTGATAGACTGTAAATTGACCGAAATAATCTGAAAGACGGATGTTAAAAAAAAAAAAAAGTCTGGAACAAGACTGAAGTCCATTGTTAATTAGCTAGTTAATATTTCGTCTTGAGCTTATGGGGGAGGGGGGGGGGGAGTGGTCGCATAGGGTAGAGGTCATGGCTCTCCATGTCTGGCGATTTGTTGACAAATGTTTTCGCCGGCTGCCTTTGCTTCCCATGACTTTACATGACACCCATTAAAGGCTGGGTCGACCTGGCAGATACTGTAATTTCTTATTTTAAAAAAACCAAAGAAACTTGGGATCTGAACTCAGGACCTTCGGATGTGTAAGCGAGCTTCTATTAGCTACACAACAGCGTCTCCCGTATGGAGGAATATCTACTCATAATCTGCAAATACTTCCCGTCTGCCTGCAACTGAGAGGTCAGACAGCTCGGAAATGTCAAGGACAAGTTTATATAAAGTTGGGAAGATCAGAGAAACGAATGTTGGAGATGCATGTGGGAGTGTGTAGAGTGAAGCAGATTTCATCTTAGTCAAAGTGTCGTTGTTTGTTTGCTTCATTATTTGGTGCTCTGTCTGACAAGTTGACTGGTTCATTGGTTGACTAGGTGATTTATTGTCTAATTGTCCGGTTGAAAATTTGATTGGTTGACTAATTTATTCATTGACGAACTGATTAGTGACAGGTTGATCAGCTGACTAATCGATAAGTTGACCAATCGTTTGGTAGACTGGTTTACTGAGTGACTAGTTATTTGATTGATTTTTTTTAGTTGCTCAGATGAACAGTTATTTGGTTGACGGTAACTGGTGGGATGGCAACTTGCTTGACTAGTTGATTCTATGTCTAGTTTCTTGGTTGGCTAGTTGATTTGTGAGAAGTTAATTGGTTGATTAGTTGACCTGTTTAACTGGCGTGTTGTTCTTGTTCTTTTACTTGTTCTACTACTACTACTACTACTACTACTACTACTACTACTACTACTACTACTACTACTACTACTACTACTACTACTACTACTACTACTACTACTACTACTACTACTACTACTACTACTACTACTACTACTACTACTACTACTGCTACTACTGCTACTACTACTACTACTACTACCACCACCACCACCACTACTACTACTACTACTACTACTACTACTACTACTACTACTACTACTACTACTACTACTACTACTACTACTACTACTTCTACTACTACTACTACTACTACTACTACTACTACTACTACTACTACTACTACTACTACTACTACTACTACTGCTACTACTACTACTACTACTACCACCACCACCACCACCACCACCACTACTACTACTACTACTACTACTACTACTACTACTACTACTACTACTACTACTGCTACTACTACTACTACTACTATTACCACCACCACCACCACCACCACTACTACTACTACTACTACTACTACTACTACTACTACTACTACTACTACTACTACTACTACTACTTCTACTACTACTACTACTACTACTACTACTACTACTACTACTACTACTACTACTACTACTACTACTGCTACTACTGCTACTACTACTACTACTACTACTACCACCACCACCACCACCACCACTACTACTACTACTACTACTACTACTACTACTACTACTACTACTACTACTACTACTACTACTACTACTACTACTACTACTACTACTACTACTACTACTACTACTACTTCGTGTTTCTTTTCCTTCTCCTCCTCCTCCTCCCCTCATCCTCTTTCTCGCATCACCTTATCCTTCTCCTTCAGTTATCTCAACAAAGTAGTAATTGGAGATTTATGCTCTTTTCTTTTCTTTCTTATCGCTCTACTGAGTGGTATTTTATTAGTTCTTTCTAATGCGCGGGTAAGTTGGTTTTCATTTCTTTTTCTTTTTTTCTCGATGCTATCAATCCATATTTTAGGTGGACTTCATCTGGTTGTGTCGAAAATGTTACATCAGCCGGGCACTCTGTGGCTGCTGGTACAACGCAATTCTTGCCAGATAACAAATTTCTCTTATCTGTTGCATTTTACTGAAATATAACACTGATTTCAGTCAGTTTTCTTTGTTGATGTTTTTTCATTAATTGAATCTCTTCTTCTAGACTAACTGATATCACCACTCCCCTCCCATGACTGCCACCTGCAGGTATAACGAGAAGCGGTGATTAAATGTGTCACATTTTGCAAACCAATCCAAAAAGTACAAATCTGAGCTACCCCGTTCAACCATATGAACCATTGATTTTGGAGCACTTTAGGGTACATGAAGTAAGCTGCACGCCTGTTTAAAAAGGGTAAATAATGGAATAAATAAAAGATAGTGCTACTGAATGAAATTTGGGACATAACATCCTACGATGGAAACACTGAAAAGACAGAAGTAATGTCAATAGGAAAAAAGAAGACAGATCTAAACATAGCAATATAATACAAAGGCATTAAACAGGCATCTGAGTTTAAATATCTGGGAACTACATTTACCGAAGATGGGAAAATGGATAAAGAAATTGACATTAGATGCAGTAAAGCAAACCAAGTATTGGGACAGCTAACCCCCCTCTTACAGCATAAGACAATCCCAATCAGCACAAAGAGACATCTTATTCAAAGCATATTTATTCCAACTCTGTGCTACCAGTGCCAGACATGGTCACTCACAACAAACCATAAAAGAAAATTAGTAACCACGGAAATGAGATGCCTGAGAAGGGCTGTAGGAGTGACCATAAGAGATAAGATCAGGAATGAGGTCATAAGAGAACAAGTCGGCACAGAACCAATTCTGGATTACATACAAAGACAGCAAGTGAAATGGTATGCCCACTTAGAGAGAATGCCTTGTGACACCATACCATACAAAGCATACATGGAAAGAGAAGAAGGACGTAGAGCACGGGTAAACCAAGAACAAGATGGAAGAATAACATCAGAGAAACTCTACAACAGCACTATGTGCCTATGGTCGAGGCAGCCAGAAGAGCTAGAAACAGAACCTTATATCTCCCTCGACACCCTTCTTCTTCTGCCTTTCTATCCCCCAATGGAGCATAGGCCCTCAACCAACTCACGCCAAGTCGTTCTATCCTTCGCCATTACATGGAGCTCTCATTATGTCCTCCCAATCTTTCTAACCTCATTCTCCAGCTCTCTTCTCCATGTGTTTTTTAACCTCTGGTATGACCTTGCCGGTCCGTGGCTCGCTAACTAGGCCTATGACAGACAGACTAACCTACAACACACACTGAACCCGAACGCACACAGAGCACACACGACAATCTTTATTGGAAGTACAGGTAATACATAGACAGTTGACTTCCCGCCGTGTGGCCACCTATTGCCTGGACCCTCTGGCTGGACGGGCTTTACAATCGCCCCGTCCCCAGTACGTGCGACAGGCAATACTCTGGTGTACAAACCACAATCCGGCAGGATACGCTCTCTTCTATCGCCACGCTGACCCAATCAAACTGTCACAGTCTCTGTCTTAGTGCAGGGTCAGAGTGTCCAGGTTAGCCACTCTCTCACAGCACATATACATAAATACTCTACACAAGAACTATCCTATCCTAACACAAAACTGTACATAAACTATCCAGTCACTAACAGAAATATATCCTAACTTTAATACTATAACATAAACTATCCAGTCACTAAACGTCCTCTCTTCCTGACCGACGCACACCGAATGTCCCTTCTTCCTTCTACCTCGTGTCTCTTAACCCCGTTCACCAGCTCAGTCCCAGAAGCAGTCATCGTGTTACTAAAACACAGTTCAGGCTTTCTTGCTTTATCCTGAGCGCTGGTTTCGCCGTGCGATCACAGAACGGACTTGACCAGTGACGGCCCTGACCTCTGTGTCAACCCTGGGTGCACACCTTACGGTGTGGTACACTGACTGTACTTAATAGGGTTGTGACATTCACCCTTCCTCTGAACTGATACTTCCTGACAAAGTCAAGTATCAGCAAAGCATGGCCTGCCATCATGTACAGTCATGTTTTTAAATTTTATCGTCAATATTTAGTTACCTAAAAAAAAAAATATGTCATGTACTTTTGGGTCAATCACCTAAGGACAAACTATCTGGCACATATTTAATGGGTATATACATTCAATGGGTAAGCTCCTCCCTAATGGGTAGAAATGGTATCAGCCCTTGACACAAATACGTCACTACTCATTACACCTTCAAATCATATGGGTAATGATATAAATAATAATTTGGGTGGACACTCAAATCGTCCGGGACCCAATTACACCTTACTTCACTTACTGTGCAAGTAAGACGCCACTGTATACACTCCCAAGCCGTTTAACCAACGACACCGTGATTTATAACAGTGGGCGTCATGGACTGTCTCCACAAAGACTTATCCATGGTTGTGAAAAGGAGTCATGACCTGACTCCCCGACCTACAGTCGTATAATGTGTCCGCGAATCCGCAGTACCTGCCAAGACACAAATCACCCCATATGACCCACAGTGCAAAATAGGCAGTAAACAAATCTGTGGCCAGTTGGACACACTCCCATCCTCCAAGGATAGTGCTACTCCTCAAATGCAATCTCCATATATGCATTATTAGTTACTACATCATTAACTCTTCATGTGAGTGCCCTTGTAAAAGTACAATCTAACTCTCATTTAAATTGTCAATCATCAATTTTTAGAAAGCAAAATAAACAATTTAAAGAGAAAAAAAAAATTAAAATAAGTTCATTTTACTGCCAAACTAAATTGTCAGTTATTTTAAAGTCTACTAGTTTACAAAACTATCTACTCATAATGCACTATTGTCTAACATATACTTTAACAATTACATTTAGTGCACATAGGACACTCAGTTAATATTAAACTCATTGAAACCTTTAATAAAAATAATGGATATCAGATTAAGTTTCAAAAAAAAAACCGAAGAATATTATTATTGCAATTCGAAAATTATAAAACAAAAATGATTGCAAATCAAACAATTAACCATTACTTATGTAATCTAACAAAAATCTTTAGCAAAGAAAATAAAATAAAATATATTTGTAGAATCCAAATGGATTGTCCCACAAATAATTTTACACTGAAAATAAATAAGCAAAATACATACATAATAATTTCACAAACAAAAGTCATTACACTATATTCATTCCAACAAAACAATAAAATTTACAAATCAAAATAAATAAGCAAAATATACATGAAATAATTTTCAAACTCAAAATTATTTCCCTTTTATAAATACCATCTCAATAGTTACAAATCAAAATAAATAAGAAAAATAAATACCGATAAATTACTCATCATAAATAGCAACACAATAGTTACAAATCAAAATAAATAAGAAAAATCCAATTTAATAAATTACTCTTCATAGATACTAACACAAAATTACAAATCAAAATAAATAAGAAAAAATAAAAATAAAACTCATCATAAATACACACACAGTGGTTACAAATCAAAATAAATAAGAAAAATCCACCAATAAAAATTGTGCGAATGAAATTGAATGAATAAACTTATCAATTCAAAACCAAATAATATACATGAAACAAACATATAAAACATATAGCACATACAGAACATATAAAACATATATAATCCATACAACATATATATATATTAAAGATGAACATAATAAGATTAACTTATATATATGACAATCACAACATAGACTTCTATTCTATACATTCATTCCCTTTTATTCCAATTACACTCTTCTTTCATACATCACATTTTCCATTCTGCTGAAGTCCTTAGAATGATCATCACCTCTATCTTCCTGTTGGGTAATCTTTTACGATTGTTCAGTTCACTGGTTTTAGGCTAGAACAGTACTTGTATACACTGCTACTTGACAACTGGATCTATGAAACTTGGTGTAGAATTCCGTTATGAGACAGTTTCTAGTCATTCAAGAAGGCATGAATATATGAAGACAATGTTTTTCACACAGTCTTTAAATTTCTGAAGGTACCAGACTGTCAGTTTCAGGATACCACTAGGCAATCAATAGTTTTACAGCCGGCTTAATAAGTCAGCCAGGTTGTTGCTGTTGCCCTTGATGTGTGTGATGTGTGAATTGGAAATCTTGCAGTAGCAGTGCCCATCTGGTGATTCGATTGTTCTTTGGGGCACCAGACTTAACGAGCACGAGCAATGGCTGGTTGTCTGATTGTAGGACAAAAAGTCTGCCCAGGAGGTAACGATTGAGTCTTGTCACACAGACAATCACTGCTGCAGATACTGCTGTACATAGTGTACCTGGGCTGGAGACAACCTACTGCTCACACAGCAGTTTGGGTGTAACATCTCGCCATCACACTGCATCAGACATACCGCAACTGCCGTACCACTGGTATGATATCTGAGAACAAATGGTAATATGCTATTAGACAGATTTAAAATAGGGGAACTGGAGAAAAGAGTCTTGCTTTTTGGTGAAAGTATGATCTAGTTCTCGGTTCCACTCAATTGTATTGGAATGCTCCCTTTTTAATAGTTTTGTGAAAAATACAGTTTCCTGGATAATGTTCAGGGTAAATTGGTTGTAATGATTGATGAGGTCGAGTAAGCTTCGGATCTCCTTATTGGTAGTTGGGAAAATTTTGGGGAAATCCTCAAGATAAATTTGGACTTTTGAGGGTTTTTCTGTAAATCCAAAATGTTGGGTTCCTTGACCAGCAGATAATCTATGAGGCATCATAAATAAACATGTGCATGTCAACAGTATACATTGCAATATCAGAAATAATAAAGTATGTTTTATTTTGACCGGTTTGTTGATTATTAATTGTAGATGCTGGTAAATGTGTGTACATCTGCCTGGCACATCAGAGAGAACATTATCAATTTCAGCTTTCTGTGTAGATGTTTCTGAAATTTGTTGGGTAATATTAGGTGTAAGGGTTTGTTTGGTTGCAGGTAAGTCTTGTAGTACAGACAAGAGAATATCTGTCGTATCAACAACATTAGAGTCAGGAATGACAGTTCTATTATGGAACTCCTCAACCACTAATTTGTCAGTTGGTTTAGAAGGGATTGCTAACAGTTCTTCCGAATAAACATTATCGGGAGAGATTTCAATTGTTTTATTTGTGTAGAAATTCTCTGAAAGGTTTGTTTGAGTTGATGTGTTGACAGTTAAAATATTTTTCATACATACACTTTCATTCACATCACTCTCTCTCACGGACTGCTGTCCAGTTACAACATTGCAAGTTATGTTGTCCCTCTGCCACTCGATTATCTCACTTTCAGAGACATCCTTTACATTTTTACAGTTGCCAAGGATAATATCAGCAACAGGGTCTGCTAGCACTGCAAATTTTGTTCTACCTGTGCAGTGAGCTGATTTTAGATTGGCCCATGCCAAATCATACTTTTCTTTCTTCCCTGAAAAGGTTCGACATACAATATGTTCACCCGTCAAATCACACGCATTCACTAGACTTTCTCTTATACCAAAAACTGTCGACCCAGAATCCCGTAAAATTGTCACTACTTTTCCATTAACTACCCCTTTCGTGAACTTCAGCTGGCCATCGAAACTCGTTACCGCATTTGCATCCCCTATCTCACTGTGACCACAGGTCAGATTACCCTCTTCATTAAACCCTCTGTAGGTCTGGCATCCTGTGTCAGAGAAGTTCACAAGCTCAGCTGAATTTGCTGTAGGTACATCTGCCATACTCCCATCAGAGAACCTACTTCCAGAGTCACTGCCACTGTCAGATATTTCTGCAGCTGCACTCTGATGCTGTCTTCTTCTCATCTTACAGTCTTTTTTGTAAATGATCAATCGAGTCGCACAGGCGACACTGGAGTGGGTAGTTTACTGAGCTTTTCTCATGCATTTCTTTCTCCCTCTTACGAAAATGCTCTTCATACTTTGGGTTCATTTCGCACCACTGTCGTTGACCATGATCTCTTTTACAGTAAAGGCATGTAACTATTGGACCTTTATCTCTTACAGGTCTGTAGCTCTTATACTCTCTTGAGTATTCTCCTTTCTTCTGAGTATATTGCTTTTTCCTGTATACAGGTTGTACTGCAGCTCCGTAGCTGATGTCTGCACCCCTGTTGAAACTAAAAAAATGTTCTGTGAGCATTCCAGTATGCAGCACCTGCATCTTCCATCTGCTTTACTGTTTCAGGTTTTTGCTCAATCAAAAACGTCTTCATGCTGCTCGGGACACTTGACAACACCTTGTCTCTTATCAATAGATCTTTTAACAACAAATTATGATTTGTTCACTTTCGCCGATGTTACCCACTTGTCGAAAGTGGATACCACCTCAGACATGTAATCCAGAAATGTCTGTTCAGCTTTCGGAATCAAATTTTTAAAGGTATTTCTGTAAGATTCCTCATCTAGGGAGAAATGTTGGAGAATTCTGTCCCTGACAAAGTAATAATCCTCAAGTTTTTCAGTAGGGATTGTCTCTAGTAATTTCAAAGGTTCCCCCCCTAAATGTTTTCGGTAAATGAGTGACCACTCTTTAAAAGGGACCTCATAGTGATTAACCATACATTCAAAATTTTGTGTCCATGCAGATATGGAATCACCCTGTGTAAAAAATTTTATTAGGCCCTGGTACTTTTTGAACGAAGGTTCAGCAGCCTTTATCTCAGCCTTACGCATTTGCACCTCAGCATCTCTAGTTGCTTCTATCTCTTTGGCCTTTAGTTCCATCACCAGCCTTTCTTTCTCTAGGTCTGAATTGCATAACATCTCTTTGAGTCTCAAGGTAGCGGTGTGTTCTAGCTCTTTGTCCTTTACCAACAACTGTACCCTGTCTCTCTCAGCCATCGCAGATAACTCCTGTTGTTTGAGGGCTACATCTTTGTCTTTTAATGCCGCTTGGGCTTCCAGCTCGATCTGCTTTAGTTTACTAGCGGCTTCTAGTTCCAATTTCTTGAGTTCTCTCTCGTCAGCTCTGTCTTTTCTCTCTTGAAGATCGGCATATTTCTTATCTGCCCATTCTAGCGCCTTCTCGCCAGTCAGACCATGCTGTTTTGCCATCTCGAGGAACTCAGATAGACTCGACATCTTAATTACAATAACAATGATCTTTCGTTCAAAATAATAATCAACAACCACTCAACAAATCACCTGACTAACCGTAGCTGCCACGAACAAAAATACTAAAAATTACAAGTGGCAAGCCCGGAAATCAGTGAAAACAATGCAAATAATATAGCAACGTAATAAATTCAATACAACAATAATAATAATTATGGAACAATTTGGACTGTTCGATACAGAAAAGGGATGGGTCACCGAAACTTAATCGTTACAATTTCCGAATGAGGGATGATGATGTGTGTGCACAAAAAAAAAATTAACACAAAAATGAACGGCACTGTTATCACTACGTGGAAAACAAATTCACACACGAAAACACCTCGAAGAAATTATTGACCTCTAAATAAGACGGCACACGCACGAACGATAACGTACTACTAGATAAACACTTATTGACAGGAAAGCACAACGATTGGACAATAACTATTTACGAACAAGACGCTACAAGCATATATTTTGACAATAGACCCGGCTGCACAACGAGTTGCAGACGAGACTAGAATCGCAATATAGCTGACACGTAATCTTATGTTAACCCAGCAACACTAGACAACTAGGGACAACACAAGACTAGCCCTGCCAACCACCCACGAAAAACAACGTAAATGATGAATAGGACAGACGAGGATAATGAGAAGGACAATGAACGGTGCCAGGGGCTCAAATACAATTGCGTAGAACCCTCGAGGGCTGAAGAACAGACCACAACAAGGCACCAAAAGCAAAACAAACTTATCTTCTCTCCAGTCCTTGATTCTTGGCCTCCCACAGAAAGGATGATGAGGGTGACCGAGATCGACAGGCCTCGGTTGATCGGTGTCGGCAGAAACCACACAACAGCACACAATCTTGACCTTCCTCACACTTTTTACTGTCCGTCAAACTATTTCTCCTCTACGTCACTAACTTGTCACGACGCAAACGCAGCCCTATCACATTTAGTCATTATTAATTACAATCCGTCGGAACAAATACGAAAACGATAACAAACTATCACTTTATAGCGCTACGAGTGACCCAAGCCAACCCCGATGTCGCTATCAAAAATTAAGAGTAGGCCCGAACAACGATGCAATATTTAAGAGAATAAACTCAGCAACGCCATCACAAACTCACTCGATAGCAACATCAAAATTAAGGGATTAACTCAATCACGTTAGCCCTACAATAGTGAACGACAAAACTTAAAGAAAAATAAATCAGTCAGCTAAACATACAAAATAATCTATGTCTCCTATTTAGACAAATAAATACAAGCACATTGGGTTCACAATTAACGCGGACAACTATTACTATCTAGCTACTACTATAGATTCAATTCCCAAGGACGAACGCCCCCATAATCTGTCACAAACCTCTGGTATGACCTTGCCGGTCCGTGGCTCGCTAACTAGGCCTATGACAGACAGACTAACCTACAACACACACTGAACCCGAACGCACACAGAGCACACACGACAATCTTTATTGGAAGTACAGGTAATACATAGACAGTTGACTTCCCGCCGTGTGGCCACCTATTGCCTGGACCCTCTGGCTGGACGGGCTTTACAATCGCCCCGTCCCCAGTACGTGCGACAGGCAATACTCTGGTGTACAAACCACAATCCGGCAGGATACGCTCTCTTCTATCGCCACGCTGACCCAATCAAACTGTCACAGTCTCTGTCTTAGTGCAGGGTCAGAGTGTCCAGGTTAGCCACTCTCTCACAGCACATATACATAAATACTCTACACAAGAACTATCCTATCCTAACACAAAACTGTACATAAACTATCCAGTCACTAACAGAAATATATCCTAACTTTAATACTATAACATAAACTATCCAGTCACTAAACGTCCTCTCTTCCTGACCGACGCACACCGAATGTCCCTTCTTCCTTCTACCTCGTGTCTCTTAACCCCGTTCACCAGCTCAGTCCCAGAAGCAGTCATCGTGTTACTAAAACACAGTTCAGGCTTTCTTGCTTTATCCTGAGCGCTGGTTTCGCCGTGCGATCACAGAACGGACTCGACCAGTGACGGCCCTGACCTCTGTGTCAACCCTGGGTGCACACCTTACGGTGTGGTACACTGACTAAATACATTGGCACCTAACATCGTAAAGGGAAGATCTAAACTTTTTGTTAATACATGTGTGGTCAATTTGATTAGTTGTCTTATGGTCTGGTGATTCCCATGTTGCCTTGTGTATTCTTTTATGGGGAAAAATACTTCCACCAATAACATACTGGTTACCTGCACAAAAATTTGTGAACAATTCTCCATTTTCATTCATTACTCCTAGACCATGTCTCCCCATAATTTCTTCATAACCTGTGTTGTCTGATCCTATCTTAGCATCTATCTTAGTATCTATCGACACTACAGCGGTAAAAGAGGAAGTGAGGAAGAAGAAGAAGATCCTACGATGATAAAATATTAGTCTAGACGGCAGAAGGACAAGGCAAATCCCAGATACCCCGTTCAACCTCTAAAGAAGGTATAATAAGGACACTATCAAAGGTTAGCTGCGTATCCTTTACATGACGTTGCAGAACCAACCCCATCAGCCCCTGGTTGTTGTGTGGTTTCACTAGGCAAATTTACGTCCAGTAGTTTGCCATTGCTTACTGGACGGTCAGCTCCATGATACCTCTGTCGAAACCAAAGCAAGGCGTATGGCCCGCAGCTGGGATCGAACCCGGCATCCCGGCATTACGAAGTGTTCGCATCGACTTAGCCACAGAGCCGACCATTAGGACCAAGATAACCGATACATCAGCCAAGTGTTAACTGCAGTCCTATGAGGGAGCTGGGGAGGGGGTGGGTTTGGTAGAGCAGTTATTTCACAAAATGCAGTTGCATGAATGAAGCAGTCAGATTCATGTTTGCCGAGATTCGAAGCTCAGTTTACACTAGCTAATATTGCAACATGTCCAGATGGCTTATCGTGCAAGACAAATAAATCAGAACATGACAACACTGAAAAGAAATAATTCTCCTCTACAAAGATAAACCTGAGAAAACCCTGAAATGCCGAACAACTTATCACTACCTGGCCCCTGCTGGTTTATAGATACTGATCTCCCTTGTGTTTGCGGGTTCGAAGCGGATCCACTTAGTCAGGGGTAATCCTCTATCCTCTCTCAAATAAACATCCAATTACACAATTACAATTGTATCTATTCAGACATCTGCTGCTGCTTCGTCGTCTCTTGTTATTCACTTCCTCTTCTGCTGTTTCGGGTTTCAAGCGAGATGTAAGGTCCTGCTTCAAGATCTTCTGATCGCCTTGACGCCACGCACAGCATACTGGACTAAGAGCAGTACGGTGGTGCATGTTGTAGTTGTAACTGCCATAAGGAGCATGCTTGGGAAAAGCGAAACAGGTGTCCTGCACGCAGAGTGGATTTTTCTGTCGAGGAGATTCAAGTGTGTGAGGTAACGAGCAGGATGACAGATTAGCTAATGCGCTCCTCCGAGTGGTGAGTTATTTTATGATAAGGCAAACGAGTTGAAGGCTCTCTGAGATCAAATGGACACGGCTATAGAGCAGGGTATCCATACATCGAAAGACTAATTCAAGAGGCGCAGAAAGGGGTGTTGGTAAATGTTCTGGAAGATTTTTAGCACTGAGGGGAAACATCGGAGGACTTTTAATTAGCTTGCAACTCGCACTATTAGCTTGTAAACTCTTCTTGGACTACTGAAGAAGGAAACAGAGCACGTGTGGGAATATCCCAAGTATGTTGATGTCAATTCGTGATTTAATTATTCATTAATCCATGGTTACTAATTTTTTAAATTTATATATTTTTTTGTATGTGACTGTGTCTGGCACCAGTAGCATAGGATGGGAACCAATATGCCTTGTGTGAAATATATGTTAGAGATTACAAAATATGATACACTTGGCTGAAGGACATACATTTTATTTTCTTGGTTTTGTTTTGCTACTGACATGGCCTATACTTCCGGCGCCAGATTATCTAGTGCGGGGTCTCAGTGGCTCAGCAGAAAAGTAGCGCATGGAAGATATAGCCACTACATGACTGGGCGGATATTTTTTACGTACCACCTTGAAGATTTCAGCGGACCCGCACCAGCCCGCGGACCATAGGTCGTAGAACACGGCATTAAGCCATGGACGCCGACCACCTGAAACAAAATAAGTTGACTAGCCTTTACAGGACGTTGCAGAACCAACCTAAGCATTTCTTTTTTTTTTTTAACTGTTGTGGTTTTTCTAGACAAATCTACGTCCAGTAGTTTGCCATTGCTTTTTGGACGGTCGGCTTCTCAATACCACTGTCGAAACCAACACAAAGCGCAAGGACCGCAGCTAGGATCGAACCCAGCACCTCGGTATTACGGAGAACATTCGTAACGCCTAAGCCACAGACGCCGGCATAACATAATATTGGGATAAACTAGGACCTTGGAAAGGTATTCCAATGATTTAACACTTGATAACTTATATTCCATGACAAGTAGAATAGCAATCTTTCTGCCCAATTAATTGCGAAATTGTGTCGAAAAAGAAGACGAAATTTACTCAGTATTTATAGACAAGTATAAGGCCACTTGTGGGATATCAAGGCAGCCATACATTCGCGCGAACACAACCTGCGCTTGTATTTGAATTTTTCGGGAAATGGTTCAGACAAGATCATTGTTGAACCATACAAGACGTGCTTGTTCAAATCTAGATCTAGAAATGTTATATTTACGGAAAAGGTTTTGCTTTATCTATAAAGTACATAATTGTGCAATTGTAACATAGAGCCTTGCTTTGTTACAGTTCTGGCCCGTGATCTGGTTATGCTTAGATTTCTATCATAATATTTCCAGTCTTGAATATGGTTGTTTATATTTCCGCTTGTCTGAGAAAATATGAAAACATTTATTTAGGTCGGACAGGGACAGCGCTTGTCCACCAAGACTGCCTTAATCAGCTGCATGCCAAAATAATTTTCTAGCTATACATTCCTAATCTAGCGCCATGCCTGCTCATTGTCAATACCGCGACCATTTTATGCTATTGTATGTATCACACACACACACACACACACACACACACACACATATATATATATATATATATATATATATATATATATATATATATATATATATATATATATATATATATATATATAAGAGCTGTACCGAATTGGTGATTATCACTACTCGGCCCAAAACGAATAACGGAACTAACTATTCGGCCGAATACGAACTAGTGTATAGAATGAAAACGTTCACATTGTCAAATGTGCGCTGAACTTTTACTTCACAAAATGTAGTACAGAACAGTGATCATTTAAAAACATTTTATGTTTTGTATTCTTCAGTCATTCTCTGGTAACTAATAACTAGGAATGAAAGTACAGTGGAACCTCGCTTAACGAGCATAATTCGTTCCAGAATCATACTCGTTAAGCGAAACACTCGTTATGCGAAACAATTTTTATCATATAAATTAATGTAAAATACGATAATGCGTTCCATGTCAAAAAAATACTTACAAAATGTTGTTTTTAACTTTTATTCAAATAAAAGTACATACATACTGTTAAGGCGAGTAAATCATCTTCATCTTTTCTTCAAACGCGGAACGAACCCACCCGGAATGCGAATTCGATTTGCAGAAAAATATAAAATCGAAATAATTATGATACATAGCTATTTTTTTTTTTACTAGAGAAATGTCCAGAGACATTTGATTTTGCCGACGCTTCAAAATTTGGCGAAAATGCTACACAACATTATCATTAAATAAATTTACAACGCGCATAGCCACTTTCTTATTAGGGTGATGCTTCTCAAGGTAAGATGCAACAGTTTGCCATGCTTTCAGCATTTCTCTTATTTCGCTAGAAGATTGTTGCTTTTCTGTTGCCTCCTCCTCTGACAAACTTCCACCCAAAACTTCTTGCTGTGAAACACCATGCAATTCCATAAGCTCTTGGGTGGTTAGCTCTTGGCTGTGCTCTTCCATAAGCCCTTCGATATCACTGTTATCCATCTCAAATCCCATGATTGTGACCAAAGACACAATCTCGTTGACTACAGGTTCCACAGGTACTGTCACGAACCCCTCAAAGTCACAAATCGACAACGCTCTTCGGCCGAAGCTTCTTCCAAGCAGAAGTTAGATTTCTTTTGGTAAACACTTCCCCCGTCTTGTCGATCACCTTGAGGCAGGCAACAATGTGGAAGTGATTTTTCCAAAACTCTCCGAGTCCCTTCAGTCACTTGAAAACAATGCTCGAAGAGTGCTTTAGAGTAGAGCTTCTTAAAGTTAGAAATAACTTGCTGGTCATGGGCTGGGGTAACGGAGTGGTGTTGGGAGGCAGAAACTGGATCTTGATGAACCTAATTCTTCAGAGAGGTCATCTAGTAGGCTTGGAGGATTCATGTACATATATCACAATATTACACAAGTTTGAGAAAATGTGTGATCACAAGCGACACTACGATGCTACTGGAATGAGTGCTAAACACAGACTGATATAACATGCGCGCAATTCAGGACTTCCCTTCTCCTCGCCACTCATTATGCGAAACGTCGCTCGTTAAGCAAGTCATTCTTTTTTACAATTTGTTTTGCTCGTTATGCGAATTACTCGTTATGAGAGGTGCTACTGTAATCTAAGTATTATAACAAGTAATTCGCAGTGCCTGCAGCAGCCGCCTGGTATGCAGAAGGGGGTTTAAGGTAACCAACCACTATTCGTATTCGGTTTGACCGCAAGTATTCGGCCGAATACCGAATACTTATTAGGTCCACTATTCGACCCCGAAGCGAATATGAAGCGAATGTTCGGTACAGCTCTCTCTCTCTCTCTCTCTCTCTCTCTCTCTATATATATATATATATATATATATATATATATATATATATATATATATATATATCATTATCACGTAGCAGGTGCCTTGCAGAACGTCGCTCTCATCACGGTCTGCCTGAAAGAAACTCGGTCTCTCGCCAGAACTTTCTCCTCATGTACTTTTATATTCGCTGTAGCCACGGTCGGTGCTCGAAACCGGGCGGTTCCCGGGTTCACCCAGCCTCTAGGAAATGGGTACCAGAGTTGACACTCTGGGGTGAATGGAGGAACGTCGCTGTAGCTACGGAGTTACGTGCGGATGTCGACACAGGCGGACAGTTTCTAATCAGATGGTACTGGTGGCAGAGCACTCATGGTTTATAACCGTGTGCAATGACGCTGGATCACATCTCCCGAAATTACCTTTTTTCACCTTTTTTAAAGAGCTTCTACAGCGACACGAAATGACAATAGCCATTGATGCCTGTCAAGCAATGGATCGTTAACTGTTCCTCCTCACAACGCCTAACGACAGAAGTGAAAACTGATGATGAAGAAGATATATCACATATGGTTCACAGTCAGTCTCTTCTTTCCACCTGTCCTGTGCAATCCTTTCGATATCATGGATGAAACCCAGTCCAGCAACTTGGCTTCTCTCACCAGCCCTCGTTTTAGGGCTTTCTGTCGGATGTCCTCGTCTTACATGACTACTGCATGTGGAAGTAAGCTTCGATACGTTACAACCCACCAACACTGTACTGTGTGAGTGTGTGTGTTGTCCATCAAGGTCATGATGACCATTCTTTCTCATCAAGTACGAAGATGACTGATGAGGCCGATGCGGGCCCGAAAAGTTCTTGGACAGTGAGGACAGGAAATGAGCGTTGTGCCAGGGAGGGGATCTCCTGCATTCGCCTTTCTGTCCATCCTTTTCCTAATCAGTCTTGCTGTTCTGTTTGCTTCACATATAGCCGCGCCCTTGTGTAGAGTTGCACGCCATGCATTTCTGTCTTGAGAGGCAGCCTCCCAATTAGTGTCATTCATCACATGTGCTTTGAGTAAAGACTTTAAGGTGTCTTTGAAGTGTTTCTTTTAATACTGTGCTACAGGTTACTCCGTAACCGTTCTAAGGTACCCCAATATAACTTTGATATATGGCTAACTTTGATATATGTCTAACTTTGATATTTGGCTAACTTTAATGTATGGCTAACTTTGATATATTGCTAACTTTGATATATGGCTAACTTTGATATATGGCTAACTTTGATATATGGCTAACTTTGATAGATGGCTAACCTTAATATATGGCTTTGATATATAGCTAACCTTAATATATGGCTAACTTTGATATATGGCCATACGGTTGAACAGGGTTTAAGATGTCAATCGTACTGAATGCAAATGTGGGTTGTAAAAACAACTTTTAAAAACATCCACAAAATATTACGTCTTTGGGGCTCTGCTTTAGGCCGGGGGTTCTCAAACTGGGTGGCGCGAGCATATGCCTAGGTTGCCGCGGCTATAATCAGGAAAGATCAGCTTGAGATCAACGAAGACAGCAGTTGAAAACAGAAATGCCCTGAAGGAAGCCAAGAAGAGTTCTAGATGCAGATGTATGCAGAAGACAATGCTATTGCCAAGACTACAGTGCATTCTCAACTTACGCTTGCACGCAAAAAACCAGACTTTCGGGGTCACGTAATTTGAGGGTAACATTAACAAACTGCCCATATACATCAATGGGTATAATGAATAATGCATGTAAACAGTTTCATTCATCGAACTAAAGATAACTGAATAATGCATGTAAACAGTTTCATTCATCGCACTAAAGATAACTGAATAATAAATGTCCACTGTTTCTCCTTCCTTTCCTAAGCATTCAAACCTATTTAAGGGTAGGTGTGCCGCGAAATTGTCTTTAGCACTGGGGTGCCGCAGCGAAACATGTTTGAGAACCACTGTGTGTTTGTCTAAATGTTTTTCTCTCGGTTATTCTGTCTGTTATTCTATTTATCTGTCCAGTTATATATTTGTCTATGTGTAGTAGTTATTGTTTTAATTCTTCTTCTGTGTCTTTTTCTTCTTCTTTATTTTCTCTTCATTTTCTTTTGTTGTTCTTGTTCTTCTTCTTCTTCTTCTTCTTCTTCTTCTTCTTCTTCTTCTTCTTCTTCTTCTTCTTCTTCTTCTTCTTCTTCTTCTTCTTCTTCTTGTTCTTCTTCTTCTTCTTCTTCTTCTTCTTCTTCTCTTCTTCTTCTTCTTCTTCTTCTTCTTCTTCTTCTTCTTCTTCTTCTTCTTCTTCTTCTTCTTCTTCTTCTTCTTCTTCTTTTTTCTTCTTCTTCTTCGTCTTCTTTTTCTTCTTCTTTTTCATCACATTACTAATGTTTTTATTGAATATCATCATCATCGCTATCATTCTTATTATCGTCAGCAACAGCAGATCATATCTTTTATTTCTTCCTCGGTTCCTTTTCAGTTTTCTCTTCCAGTGTTGTGCCATTTACCAGAAACCAAAACCAGGCATTCACTGAACAAATTGAGAATACCATAGTGTGTAGCAGACTTCTTCCGGTCATGTGTTTCCGGTCCGGTGTTTAAACACTAAGCCTTGTACTATGTACTCAACGTACTACATATAGTTAAAACAGCTCCTTTAATTTACTCAATGATTATTTTGCAAATAGTTAAGCGTTTCTCTAATAACTAACTCTCTAAATCTCTGGAAAACGTTGCAGATTTCAGTCCCAGCTAATTGCCACAATAAAATAAGAGCTCTCCAGAAGACGCTCAGAAATGCATGCGAAAGAAACAAGCCAGACGTTTATCAAGTTTTAGAGCTAACCGTTTGGTATCGCATACCGTTCAGAACTGATAAGTGTTTTTGCTCTCAGAGTCTGCGGTATCGCACGACCCAGTTCTTTTCAGTGTAAATTATGAACGTGCACAGATAATCGCGAGGAAGCTAAAACATATAACTTATCTTTGTGTGTCGGGAAAACTGCGGCATTGCTTATCACGTTTTATCGTATTTTACAACATAGGATGAGAATTCTAGAGGTTGAACAGTTCTGCTCGTACTAGTGAGTTTTTGTTGGTTTGAAGATCTGCGCACGGAGAGGGGAATTTTTAGAGAAGGCAAGCGGTGAATTGGAGCGAGTACATGTTTATCAGCGTGTTGGTTTTTTCGCGCGTGTTACCGGGGTCAGCATAGGAATCGTGAAATCGTGGCTATGTAATCTGCCATCTTTTTAGTGTGTAATCCTTTTCAGGGGCGTCGCCACAAACACAGCATTGTAAATGGGGGAGGGGGGAGGGGCTCAGCTACCTTAGCAATTTCTAAAGATGGGGTAGTGGAGCTCAAGGAGCCTAAGCCTTGTCTAACTGCTTAATAATAGGAGAAGTGTTGGCGGCGAAGGGGTGGAGGAATGGAGCTCGACCCCTTACAGAGGATCACGCTCATATTGTTAATACCCTTAGAGAGATGGGAGGATCACTGTTAAAAATACAAGTATTGGGAGTCAAGATCGGCACAGCCAAGCTTGAGAGGCACACCAGGCATACAAAACGTTTTGTTAAAAAACATAGGACTGGTGCCATTAACCACCTAACGCTGATAAATTTGTTGAACCCCCTTCAAAAAATTCATCAGCGTTAGGTGGTAAATGAGCACCTATGCGTGTGTGCGGAGTGCTGACAGATAATCCAATTCATAACTCGCAACTCGACAATTTCTTTTTGGAAGGAGCCTGTTGGCAAAACACCTATGCCGTGAACCCTCCCCCCCCCCTTTTTCCAACCATTTCATGTCTCTGCTGACATATAAGGCATTCAAATTTCAAATTCTCTTTCGTTGACCACTTTCAGCTAGGTCCGCTCACATTTCTGCTCACTTTCCTTTCAGCTATTTTTGTGGTGACGTTTTCTGGTCTCGATCTCATTTGATTTTGGATTGTGTTCATTAAGGCATTCATATGGGATCTCCCTTATCTCCATAACCGCCATTGAAAACCCGTGCGTAGAGAGAACGATGCAGCGGTGTCCCAGAGCTATTTGCGGGAACTGGGCGCCATTCGATGGAGAGGCAAGTCGAGCAGTTAGCAGCATGAAAACGGGTATTTTCAGTGTCGAGACCAGTGTTGCCACATTTTGGAGGTTTTACATCCAGATTTAGATGTTTTCCCTTGCATTTAGATGGCGTTTTTGACGTTTAGATGGTAGATGTTTTTCTAGATTTTTTTATTGGAGTAGATTTATCAAATCTAACCTAAGAAACAGGACGAAATTTGACCTTTTAAATGCTGTCTTGACAATACAACTTGGCCTGATAAGAGTAGGAAAAGGCTGTTCCACTTATTGGGTATTAGAAGAAATTGCTAAAGCAAAGCAGAGTCATTTTGGATTTGAAGCTTTAACTTCATCATCCAAGCTAAGTTTATCCTGTGGATCTTGTAGGGCAGACTTCAGTAAAGATGAGGAAATGATTCTATAGGGTAAGTCATATCAATTGCTATGTAATTTGTGACTCTTTCCATTTGGATGTTTTTTCTAGATGTTTTCCACGGAAATGTAGATGTTTGCGGATATTTTTTGACTCCGTTTTGGATGTTTTTTGTCAAAGAAAAGTGGCAACACTGTTCGAGACTTGGCTGGCTGTGGAGACAGAGCTAAGATAGGCTTGTCCCGAATGCTTTGATGTCGAATTTTTACTCAGATGAACAAAGTTCTGTTGGTCTGCTGCTTGTCCACCCTTGGTATTCCATTTCAGGTTACGATCCCTAATTTCTCGTACTGATTACTGAATAAGAATCGACATCATAGCACACCGGACATACTCATGGATGTTCCTTCTTCCGCAGCAATTGTATAAAATATAAATGCACACTGATTATACACACGTTGTTCTCTCCGTCTCATGCGGCTATCTTTGCAGGATCCCCTCAGAATTTCTTCCTTGTTCACACATATTTAATATAACCTCCAATTGTTTTCTATCAGTATTCGTTCATAAATAGTATTCGGAATGTCGTCTTTGTCCAATATAAATGTTCCCGTTGCTATCACTTTGTAACCACTCAATGGGTCTAAACCTCATTTAAGAGCATAAAAATAATATTGTACCGAATGACGAATACACATAATATAAATTTTAGAAATAATGTGAAAGATAAAATAACTACTTTTCTAGGTACATTTTTACATGGCTAGAAGGGCCACTTAGCTTTCTTACAAATTCATTGCAACACCCCCCCCCCCCCCTTCCCTTCCCCACAGACACATCCTTACAGCTCTTTAATTTTTGGGAGATATGCTTTGAGTCACCAGAGCACTCAGTTTTCGGCGCTCATCTCTTCTGTTCACAACCTCCTCTGATGAGTACTGTCATTCATGTTTTATAGGGATGCTCTTCCATGTCATAATACCATACAGTAAAATTCTCTCTCTCTCTCTCTCTTTCTCTCTCTTTCTCTCTCTCCCGCTCTCTCTCTCTCTTTATCCCTCTAGGTCTCCCTGTTCATCTCTTCTCTTTCAGTTCTTCTCAATACGTTTCCCAGATATGCACTGGCTCAATATGACGCAGGCAACGTGTTCACTTTAGGAATTTACTTCAATGAAACCAAATCTCCTCAGCTTCCACCAAATTGTCATGTCGAAGCGACATTATGAGGAAACTGTTGGAAGGAAGAAAGATGGACACACGCAAACAACAAGTCAACGTTTCAACAGAAATCTTCTTCAGCGGTAAGCAAGAATATTCAGCTAACACACAGCAATGTCACAATCTATAAATAAACTTCAGTGACATGGACGTCTGGAAAATCTCAGCCAACTTCCTGTCTCTTATCCCCTCCAGATAGTAGAGCGCGGGAGAAGGCAGATAATCTCCATCTGTGGAGTCTCTGCAGATGTTATCTAATCCTGATAGATGAATCATGGATAACTCGGCCTCCTGGTATCAGAAAGGGCATAAACTTGTTGGCTAGAAACGCAGGAGATGTGGAATTAATTATAGGAAAGTCCTTTTCATATTATCTGTTTCTAATATAATATATTATTGCATGGTAGCAAAGTGAATTGTGCAGATTTTTCATTATTTATCTACTGATCTACCAACTTACGAACCTACCTACCTACTTACCAACAGATCCGTCTACAGTAGATAATCGTCAGTCCCTGTGGATCACAGAGCTGTGTTACATAAAACCGTTGATACACTTTGTCATTCCGATGCTGTTTTTTTTTCTCTCAGTGGTCTCTTCTCTTCTTTGCTTACTGCGTTTGGCCATCTTTCAAACTCCAACACACCGTCCTTCACTGTTTGCCTCCAAAGGAGTCAAGTCAGTCTCAGCTGAGAACTCTTCCAAGTGTCTGTGTCAATGTTGATATCTTTCATGCCACGTCTGCATATATGTTCTTATAGCATATCGTCGTTCCATTCGAGAGACCTGTCCCAACCACTGCAGCCGTATAAAGTACATTGTTGGCATTTCTGCTCTTTTGAGTACACAATTATTAGGGACAATTTTTCGCCATGATATACCAAGAATGCGTATAATACTGTACATGTGGAAAATATTCAATCTTTTTTACCCCAGGTTTCGCTGCGGTAAAGGAGCGTGCTCAGACGCAAGCTTCATAAAATTTCATTTTGGTCCAATCTGTAACCTTTAATTTATTATCACACTCTTGTTGTGAGTTTAGAAAGCATTGCAGAATTCGTTTATTGGGATCTGTATATATAGCTGTACTGGAAGCGAAAGGCTAAGTACCAAGAAAAATAAAGAGAACGAGTTCGTTAGGCGGGGACAAGAACCAGAAATGTTTTACCCCAGACATTAGATCTTTTGTATACAGTCTAGATAGTAGTAAAATTAGACACCATTAAATACCAGTCCTAACACCGAATCGAGCAACTGGAACTATAATCATCACATTAAACAGCCGTTTATTTTACACAACACAAAATTAACGTATATTTCACAGATAATACATTAACAAATGCCACCCACGTACTCGACTAGACCATTTTTCACTCTCTACTAGCAAGGAAATATGTTAATGAACGCATGCGATCATAACAATTATCTCAACAATGAAAAAAACTGAAACATAATAACATGTACGTTAAGCTTCAATATGCCACCAGACCAGTAAAACGCTAATAGCAAAGTGCAGTTAAACTATCTTCTAGCGAGGACGCACAATGGAAATCAAATCTAACACCATCTAAACAAATGAAACATACCATGAAACAAAATATCTCTATCGGTCCCGGAGCATACCATGTCCATTCTTTGTGTCCTAGGGCCACGAACCAACACGCAACAAAAAACCAGAACTATATTTTTTCGGCTCACTACCAACGACTCACAAACAAATAGCCAATAACACGTAGACCAACAAGAACGCCCAGAGCGACCGGCCAGTAGAAGGCAGAAAACCAAAATGAGGTAGTTTTATGGGCCCTTTGTTTTTTTTAAATGCGCCCTGGCCAGGTTTCTGCGCATTGTCGTCTAAAATCAATAGCTGTTTTTGGCCTGTCACATAACTATCAAAATGCGTCATTTTCCTGTTGTGCCATTAGATGTCACATGGGGCACGCAGTCTATTCCTTCATTCCGTTTTATCCTGTGCAATCCCTTCGATATCATGGATGGAGTCCAGTCACATACCATTGGTCTTTATCAACAACGTTTGGTTTTAGGATTTCTGTTGCACGCCCACAGTCCCTCTATATTGTAATTTTAGTAAAGGTTTGGTAAGTCGTTTCTTCTCAGAGTGTGTCCAATCCAGCGACATCATCTTTGACTTATAACTGTTGTTACCAGCGGTTGCCCAGCTATTTCTGTTTCTTGACCATTAATCTCATTTTATGTTCAATGTTTTCCCGAGGCAGTTGTTTTCAAATGCATTTAAGATTCGTTCAATGTCTGTCTGTCTGTCTGTCTGTCTGTCTGTCTGTCTGTCTGTCTGTCTGTCTGTCTGTCTGTCTGTCTGTCTGTCTGTCTGTCTGTCTGTCTGTCTGTCTGTCTGTCTGTCTGTCTGTCTGTCTGTCTGTTATCTACTCGCGATAAGCGTATCTATTTTTATTTACCACCCGACCCATGCATTCATCGTTTATTCTGATCTACAAGAATGTTATCTCGGTGTAAGTTTTGTCTGGCTATTTGATTTAATTATTTACTGCTGTCTGTTTCCTTCTTCTATTTTCATTTCTTCTTTTTTTTCTCTCTTCTCTTCTTTTCTCTTTTCTTCTCTTCTTGTCGCTTCTCTTCTCTTCTTTTCTTTTCTCTTCTCTTCTCTTCTCCTCTCTTTTCTTCTCTTCTTTTCTCTTCTCGTCTCTTCTTTTCTTTTCGCTTCTCTTTTCTTCTCTTCTCTTCTGTTCTTTTCTCATCTCTTCTCTTCTTTCCCGTTACTTCGCTTCTTTTCTCTTCTCTTCTCTTATTTGCTCATCTCTTCTCTTCTCTTGCCATCTCATCTCTTATTTTCTCCTGTCATCTACGCTATTAAAGTTCATCTCTGAACTCAGTGGGCTGTTTGTACCACACAGCAGAACATGTTCTCCAAGTCTGCCCCTAGTACAGCTCGTCTTCAAACCAACACCATCCTCAAAGTTGTATGGACATAAAAAGGAACCCCTCCCCTTCCATTCCCCCTCCTTTGTCATCAGAACTTTCCCCACTAGGTTCCTGTTAGGGGAGGGGAAGGGGAAGAAAGCCTAAGATAAATAGCTTTGTAGCCAACGACATAACAGCGTACAAACTATCCTCTACAGGGGAGCGCAGAAGAAACATAATTTGGCTCTCCTTGCAATAACGGTCGCTAGTTGGACGGCGACGGCTACTTAGTCGGAGTTCAGTCCCCTGGCTGCAGTGCAATTCATTCATTCAGTAGCATGTCCCTCGCGGAACCTCGCTGCCATAACAACCCTCCGGAAAACCTTCCTATCCTGAGCAAGATGTCCTGCGTCTGATACACCCATATGGAGATCATCTGCCACATCCTGCACCCATCTTATCCTTGGCCTTCCTCTTCCTCTCTTCCCAGGCATATACCCCTGCATTATTGTTCTCTCTAGACTTCCATGACGTTTCAAGTGACCAAAATATTTCAATTTTCTTTGTTTTATTGTCTTTACTAGCCAACCCTCTTCAATATTGCAGTGCAATTACGGAGTGGAAAAGAGGGAACGACACAAAAGACATAATTAGGGCTAGGAGTAGGGTTAGGGTTAGGGTTTGGGTTAGGGTTAGGGTTAGGGTTAGGCTAATGTGAGTCGCAGCGCGTGGTCTAGACGCCATGTTGAACTCACTGTGTTTTGTGATTCGTGCCTTGTCCACTCCGTAATTGCACTGCAGCCAGGGGACTGAACTCCGACTAAGCGGCCGTCGCCGTCCAAGTAGCGACCTTTATTACAAGGAGAACCCAGAATTTTACGAACTTGTCTCTTTTTTTTTCTTCTTCTTCTTCTTTCGTTCGCTTGAAATAGATTATCTATACCTGCAATTTTGTCTCTAGTATGAATTTCACTGTGTTTTGTAACTCACTCAGTGACGCGTAAAGTTTGACTTGCACCAATGTTTCTCTTGGTGTCTCTTTTTGTAGATCAAGATCTCTTTTGTTCTATCAGCTCTTCTATTCTCTCCTCCTCTCTGCCATTCTTGAACGATATATCTCTCTTCTTTTTTTTTCTTCCTTTCTGTACTCACCCTGTCTCTTCTTTCCCCCATTCCCTTTTTCTCTCCAGTTTTCTTCTTTGTCTCTCCCTCTTCCTTTTTTTCCCTGTCTCTGTCTTTTCCCTCTCCGAGGATTAAAAAAAAAAATCAACACCATATAATAGTGCAGATGTGTGTTATATGCTGACTAGAGTCTCGTAAGTGTATATTCTGAAACATGCAGCTCACGCACACCTGCAAGCTAAGTAAAAGAAACCAAAATTCTGTTTTTTCTACGTCAGGTTTACTAGGTACAAGATTTCTCATGCTATATTTGTGTAAACCCATCGGCACTTGACGGATGATGCGATCATTAACACACCGGCAGCCTTTACACATAAAAAGAGCAATGAAGATGTCTTGAGAGAAACTGACTCACAAAGAGAACTGGTTGCCTCCAACACATTCACAGACAACAAAAACACAAACATTCACAACATGTACACACAAACACGATATACACGCAGACAACACATAACAATACAAAATACACAGGTATACATACACAACACGAGAGAGAGGGAGAGAGAGAGAGAGAGAGAGAGAGAGAGAGAGAGAGAGAGAGAGAGAGAGAGAGAAAGAGAGAGAAAGAGAGAGAGAGATACACACAAACAACAACAACACAAATTAAAAACATATTACCGGAAAAAAAGGAGACCCCGTGTGAGTTCCGGGCACCATTTTTAGGGATAAGAGACACCCCTTCCTCCTTTTCCCCACAACCCCAAACAAGCATATTGTAAAAGGCGAAAAACTGGGGCTTTTTAAAAATCAAATGTGTTGGCCCGTAAGACTCAGATATCGCAGCCTAGCTGCAAACCCCAACACGACGTGCCAACCACCCTTTTAAGATTGAAGCAGAAGAAGAAGCGGAAGAAGAAGAAGAAGAAGAAGAAGAAGAAGAAAATAAACCAACTGACAAAACTATAATACGACGACCCATCCATATTCTTCCCACATTAACAGCTTCACAGCCTATTTCATCCCAGGTCGCCCCAGCTGCAAAACTCATTTATACTCCAAGAAAGAAAAGAAACAATAAATAGTAAACTGGAATCTGGCTAAGTAAGACTGACGTTGTGTGTAAATATGCTAGTTTCAGAAGTGTTGAAGGGTAAAACGAGAGAGTACACAGCAAGGCGGTGTCTTTTCGCGCAAACCCTAGCGTCAGTGAGTTGAAGGAAAAGACACGGCAGTTTGGTGAAGGTTAGATAGGACATTTTGGCAGGTTTCCCCTTCTCATACGTAAACACGAGGCTGTTTTTAATATCCTGTGTTGGTCCGTGTGAGTTACGTTTGCTGGATTCACGTGCTGCGTGCCTCAGAGTCGGTGGAATTGTGTAGGAAAACAAACGCCTTCCACAAGAAGGATTAGTGATTGTAACACTACAACGATGTTTATGTGATGAATGTGTGATTGTGTGATCTGGAGTATTTGTTACAGTAATGATATTAGTAACCATTTAGTTATCCTAGCAAACCGCGTGTAAATGCTTAGTTATTTACCAATACTTGCATATTTGGTATTCATTCTTTACTTTGCCTATTTTTAGTACAGTTCGTGTAAATACTTCCATATTATAGTAAACAGTTCGTGTAAATACTTTGATATTGTAGTATAACTCGTGTGAATTTTTTGATATTGTAGTGCATCTTGCGCAAATACTTCTTTATTATACTAGAATTGTGTGTACACACTTAGATATTGTAGTGCAGTTCGCGAATATAGTTACGGTAGCGTAAATATAGTATTAACATAAGTGTATGTACACAATTTTTTGTAGTTTATCTGTGTGTAATTTCTGTTATTGTAATGCGGCTGCTACGCTAACAGATATGATGTAAAGAGTTTGCTACTCTAATAGATCTGATATACAGATTTAGCTACTCTAACAGATCTGGTATAAAGAGTGTGCCACTCTAATAGATCTGATGTAAAGATTTAGCTACTCTAACAAATCTGGTGTAAAAAGTTTGCCACTCTAATAGATCTGATGTGAAGATTTAGTTACTCTAACAGATCTGCTGTCAATACTGTGCTATTCTAGTCGACTGTAATGGGAAGATTTCCACTCTAATAGATCGGGTGTAGCGGTTTTACAATTGTAGTAGGTCTGGTATATTTAATAAACATTGGGAAATCTGGTGTTAATACTTTTTAGATCCACATTTTTTATTTCTGTATCTGTTCACTCAGCCACCTACTCATATATCCATATATTAAGTCACCCACCCATGCTCCACTGATACATGCATCCACACACTCCTTCATCCATTAATCCATTTTTCAATTTATTGATATTATCAGTTAATGCATCCACCCACTCCCCCACCCATACATCCACAGATACATTCATCAGCACACTCATACGTCCATTAATCCATCCTCTAATCCATTCACCCATCCATCCATTCATTTATCTACTCACCACCCATTAATTTATACATTCATCCATTGACTGGTACACTCATCCATCCTCATGATTTCATCCACTGAATATATCAGTTCATCCATTTATATATCCATAAATCCACACACCCATCCAGCCAGGAAACATAGTATGTCTTCTTTGATAAGGCATACACTCTAACACTAAGCTCTGGCCCACTGTAATTGTAAGTTAGAATCGATGTATCATCAAGTATCATCAATGTATTGTTGTCTATACTATCTGAAGTCACATGTAGTCGCTGGATTGATGTTCAACAAAAGCTGTCTTCAACAAAGAGTATACGCTAATTATGAGGGAGGGCACTCTAAACATTTCCCTCCCGCAAGAAAAATGTGTGTTTTTGTGTGTGTAAAAAGGGGGCGGGGGGGGGGGGGGGTGGTAGGTGGCTAAAACCCAGCTTCCGGCACCTTGGCCGCCCTTCCCAGTAGCCTTACATGCCACCCTATATGTTTGCCCATTCCCTTGCACACCCGCATATTTTGGCAACATAATGTAACTGATGATATTCCTCAGCCGTGACCGCCTCAGATACATCCACCACTCTTGGGACCTAGCCTATCTCTGTATTCCCAAGCATACCTACGGAGTCACTAAGAAAACATGCCCGAATAAAGTTTTGTGTCGCCAGCCATGTTATTGCTTCGGTCATGCTATTACCTCATTTTGTAATAAAGATAAAATCCCCAGAACATTCTTTTACAATTCTCCATCCAAACTGAGCCGTAAAAGGCCACTAGCTAGTCACGTGTCCAGCGACAGACCCATCTATGTAAATGACAGCGCCACATTCTAGAGAATTCTCGAAAATCAAGGTCTGAATTTCTGCCTTCACAGGGCGGGACTTTGTTGACCACATTTACTATCGAAACTAGTGGTTCTCAACTTTTTTGAGCAAGATGCCCACGCTACCGTCCTGAATTAAATACAATGCGATTGAAAAAAGGAGGGCAAAATGAAACATCCTAAGGAATATTAACAAGAACTGAAAGAAAAACATCCGCATAAATAAAAGTGTCAAATAACATTACAACCTTAGCTTTTTTATTTTATAGATAGTTTAAAATAAGTATGTAGCATTTAAACCAAAGAGTAAAAAAAATGTAATTATAACAGATTATTAAAAACGAACAAAATTGCTTAATCTCACAGAGGGAAAGGGGACCCGGTCTCCTTGAAACCTATTACCTCACTTAGTAGGCGCTTCCCTAGGCTGAAAACCTGGAAGGTAGGTTTAGATTTAGGTTTAGACGACGGATGAACACCACGGCACAAGGGTAGTAACTTATAAGTGTTCCGTTCTACTTGCGTCTAAAGAATCTCAGCGCAGGGCATGAGCTCCATAGCACTGGCGATGATCCTGAAAAACTTTATGTAGATTTTTTAATCCCAAATATTCCTGCTCACTGTCGTTAGGCTACTCTTTTTCTATAGTAAAGTAAAGTAAATGTCCTTTTCCCACGCCTTTAGGCGTATTGGGGATATAGGGCTAGATCAATATTTTTATATACCAAACGGCGCTTGTTGGGTGATGTGGTCAGCATTACGTCAGCTGCCTTTATTTCCCAGGACTGCACTTTGTACCCACTCAAGGCTGGGTCGACATGGTAGTCAAGGGGATCTAGATGGATACAAACATAAAAGGACATAGAACACTCTGTTGGAGAAGTTCATATAACAACACTAAATGTCAGAAGAAAGTGTTATAATGGCATTTGGGACACCCTGGGTTGTTATAGAATCTACAGGGGAAAGAGAGCGTTTACAAAAACTATAGCATGTAAGAAGTAACTAGTAAACGCGGGGTGAGTTGCTTAGTACCGACAGCAGAGTAAGAGACTTCAAGAGACTCCATGGCTCACATCCGTAATACTCTTTCAGGGAAGATGCAAGCTCTCAAAATGTAGATTTATTTTTGCATGCTGGTGTTTAGCTTCTTTTGTCTTCTGATAGTCGATGATGTATGGCGTTGGCAGTCTTGTCTACCCACTGCCTTTTGTCTCGTATATTTTCAATCAGTTGTAACATTAATGGGTACTTTATTAATATCCTACCCCCAGATGACGTCACAGGATAGCCCAACATTTTAGAGGATGGTAAGACTGGGTTTCCTGGCTTTCTGGTGCTTTTAATGACCCCCAAAACTTATAGAACTTGTCCTAACCCCAACCCATCTACTTGATACGAGAGAGTGCAGTCTAGGTCCCTCGACTGCAAGCAGCCTATCTACCACCCCCTGAAAAATTATACTGTCCCGAGACCTGTGGATTGCCCCTGTTTGGGGTAGGATGTTAATAAAGCACCCATAAATGTTATTACCACTTTTTTTTATAACTGTTTAGCATCTTTTTACTTTCTCCCTCTCTCTCTCTCTCTCTTTCTCTCTCTCTCTCTCTCTCTCTCTCTCTCTCTCTCTCTCTCTCTCTCTCTCTCTCTCTCTCTCTCTCTGGCTCATCTGCCATTTAATTCTTTTTGTTTTGCACATTGACAAGGAAGATAGAAAATACTGACATCCTAAAAGATCTGACCATCAAGGAAATGGTGCTCATCGCTACGATGTGTGGCAGTCAACAGTGGCGGATGAGCAAAATGCTGGTTAAGAGAGGCAGGGGTCAACCAACAGGAAAATGGCACGGGGGATAGGGTGGAAGTGTGCACGAAGCAGGAGAGTTGGCGAATGCTGAGTTTTTTTCAGGCCTCTGATGAGCCTAACTTTATGTAAAAGAACTGCTACAAGATGATGGATCTGCACATGCACCACTTAATGAATGTTCGCAGTTTGGAGTAACCTGAATGGTTTAAGTGGTTTAGCAAACTCGTCAAAATGCAGCAACATCAAATACCATTAAAGGCACTACCTCGCAGAAGATCGGCCACAAAACAACAGGACGGCTACACAAATATGCACTGACAACACTGAAGACATATTACGGCCCGGCTCTCTAGCGAAGTTGGTTAAACCGGAATTTCGCGGCGGCCGGGTGACGAACTCCTTGTGGTCCGGGTTCACTCCCGGGGGTAGGCAGAAAAGCCACATTTCTCCCAGATTAACGGTACCTATAATGGAATCAAGGCCGAAGGGTTGCGATATCCATAGTACCGAGCCAAAGGGTTTACAACTCATGGTTTCTGGATACGTAAAAAAAAAAAAGACATATTACGCTGTAACGCTGTCACGTAGACAGTTGCAGTCAGCTTGCAAAAGACCGTTATTTATTACTATCCCTACTACTTCCCGACAAAAGCGGTTATGATGGTGGGGATGATTTAAAAATTATACATCATTAATAATTTAGTGAATTATGTTTATATAGGTAATTGTACTCTCCAGGACCTCACACAAACAATAAACACCCAGTGACACATATTTATGGCCCGGCTATGTTCAGGGCCTCCGACAGAAGCCAGGGTGGGGCTTCAAAATAACAAAAAATTGAATCCCACATGGGGACGACATATTTAAAAAAAAAATGATGTTTAGCTCACTGGGGAGGATAACTAGCCTTATCCTAGGAAGAGAAAACGCAACCTAAAACTCTAAAGATGTTGCACTGCGGATAAGGCCTTTAGATTTGGTTGGCAGCTGATCTAGAAGGGGAAGCTACTATGGCGAACAGTCAGAGCACTGGTTTTTTCCCCTGATGAGGCAGCTTCTGCAGCATGATTTTGTTTGAAATATTTTAGTGTTACCTCTTCTGTCCAGTAAGCAAGGCAAGCTGAATGAGGGATGTTGTAGCTTTGGGAACACGTGGTCTCTTCATACTCCCTAGCCTTTATGCTGTGGAGAGGAGGAACTTGCTTTCTTGCCTTTTTCGACCACAGTGGTTTCTTTGCCTCTCTATAAAACAATATTCCACTATCTTCTGGAAAGGTGCTAACGTATGAATGTTTGTAGTTTATTAGTAATTATTTTGTCATTTTTAATTGTTTATGCTCTAAACAAGCGTACTGACATTCTACAGATATCAATAGGTATGTTCCTCTCTATTTCTTGCTGTTATTAGGAGAAGCGTCCATTGCTGATAATCAAACGCGAGGAGATGCCAGAAACCCCTTTCAGCCCTTTCTTGTTTTTAGCCTTCACCAGCTGTAAAGTCCAGCAGAAAGTCCTGGTTTTCCGTTGACTTCTGGGTTTTCCGTTGACTTCTGGGTTTTCCGTTGAGTTCTGGGTTTTCCGTTGACTTCTGGGGTTTCCGTTGACTTCTGGGGTTTCCGTTGACTTCTGGGTTTTCCGTTCCCTTCTGAGTTTTCCGTTCACTTCTGGGTTTTCCGTTCACTTCTGGGTTTTCCGTTCACTTCTGGGTTTTCCGTTCACTTCTGGGTTTTGTTCCTGTTCCAGAACTGTAGTTTTTGCGTGCACATCCGGTTAACAACTTTGTATTACGTATATGCAAACTGTTAGGTCCTCTTACTCAGACACACTTAGACTTCGAAGGACACGCCCCTATTTAGTCGACTTTACTATATGAGGAAAGAAGGGGGGGGGGGATGAGATGTGAGTCTATTCTTTTTTCTTCTTCTTTACGTCGTCTTTTACCGCTTCGGGTGTCGAGGGACATATCAGGCCCTGCTTCCTCTTGTTCTACGCCCCTCTTCTCTGTTGATCCCTGCCTTGTATGGTATGGCAACAGAAGGTTTTCTCTCCAAGTGAGCAACTCATTTGATTTACTGTCTGTGTATGTAATTTAACATATTTTTCATTTCCCTTAAAATGGGACATTTGAACTCACACAGGAACCTTGAAACCGTTGTATGACACAGTTATTTTAGGACAGTCAGTGGTTACGAAGGAACTATATTCCAAAATAGGCTGAACTGAGAGACCAGCATGTTCGAACGATAGATCAGTTTGTCACCTTTGGGATGTTACCTAACGCTTACTATGCCATCATGAAATTTAAACACAATTTCATTCTGGACGACAACCAACAAGGCAGAACCGTGATGCCTCGTATAGCACATTCATATTGGGGCACCATAAAACGATCACGAGGAAATAATGAAGGTCAACCCTACCAGGACCACACAACGCGCGACCAACACCTGATGACACAAAGTGTCACCAATCGGATAAGGATCACCCGAGAGCAAGTCCCAAAAAACTCCGTTTAACTATGACAGGAGCCGGGTTGGGGCTTAAAAATAACAAAACCTGGCATCCTAAATTGGGGCCAAGCTTTCTGAAGTATAAATATGATCACGAGGTAACCTTTAGATCAATGTGTATATGTTTGTGTGTGTTTGTGTATGTGCGTGTGTGTGTGTGTGTGTGTGTGTGTGTGTGTGTGTGTGTGTGTGTGTGTGTGTGTGTGTGTGGTGGATGTGTTGATGCACGAAATTGATTTTTTTTTCTCAAATTTGTAAGCTCATGAGTGCGACACAAACACGAAGAAATTACAGTGGATCTGATTTTAAATGACAATGGACAATTAAAACATGTCTTCAACAAAGAAACTGTTTATTTAGAAATAACACTGATAATAGTAACTTGCAAACATTTCTTTGCACGGGATGATCGGATATTGTAATTCAGAGGAGATAACTTCAAAGTATATTTGACGAGCAAGGTAAGTCATGAATTACATCCCTTTTCTTTGTAAAATTTAATGTTGAAGAAATATAAAATTTAAATCACATTATTATTATTATTGTGTTCATTGGCGAACAAGTATAATATAACACTTGAAACAATTTTACATGTATAAACAAATGCTTTGGAAATGTCACGGAAAAAAGGTGGCCGTCGGGACGCAAACCATATCACTATTCAAAAATAATAATAATGATTAACCTAGGGCTCCTAAGTTAAGGCAGCACCGGGCCCAGGGTGTCTCCGCTCCCCCTACTATTGTTGATGGTGTGTGGGCGCCTCAAGGCACATGAGACTTCAGGTTCCGTCGCCTATGTCATATAAGCTGTGGTATGGGTGCTGTGATCAACACACTGTATGCATTGACTTCTCATCATTGGTGCCTCGCTAGTGAACTCAGGCCCCTTGAGCGCCCCACCCTTTCCCCATACTTCTTAAGGGGCCTGAGACCCCATCCATATAACTTTACAAGAGAGTATAGAGATTGTACCCAACTAGCTGTGTTTTGTAGAAATAAGGTTAAATTTTACATGATCTGAGTCTCATCTTTGATATGTTAAATATTACTGACTACAGTTGTTATATATTGTTATTATTATTATTGCTTTTATATCTTAGTCGAAATACATCTGTCTGAGACGCTAGGAACCAGCTGTCTGAGACGCTAGGAACCAGCTGTCTGTATACAAACAATAAAGATACGTAAAACAGATGAATACGCAAACTATATGTTTTGGCATAACAAAGTCCAAAGGTGGACAAATAACCAGAAATTTCCGAGTTTACAGCCACTAAACGCAAAGAAGAAAAAGAAGAAGAATGAAGAAGAAGAAGAAGAAGAAGAAGAAGAAGAAGAAGAAGAAGAAGAAAGAAGAAGAAGAAGAAGAAGAAGAAGGTGGGGGGGGGGGGAGAAGAAAAAAAGAAGAAGAAGAAGAAAAAGAAGAAGGAGAAGGAGGAGAAGAAGAACGAGAAGAAGAAGGAGGAGGAGGACGACGAGAAGAAGAAGAAGAAAAAGAAGAAAAAGAAGAAGAAGAAGAAGAAGAAGAAGAAGAAGAAGAAGAAGAAGAAGAAGAAGAAGAAGAAGAAGAAGAAGAAGAGGATGAAGAAGAAGAAAAAGAAGAAGAAGAAGAAGAAGAAGAAGAAGAAGAAGAAGAAGAAGAAGAAGAAGAAGAAGAAGAAGAAGAAGAAGAAGAAGAAGAAGAAGAAGAAGAAGAAAGGAAAACAGAAAAAGAAGTGGAAGAGAAAAGAATATTCATTTGTTTAGATTTTGTGAAAAATAATATTAATAATAATAATAAAAATGCAAATATGTGGCTACTGGGATATCGTGTTATGTTGCTCGACATATTCACTGCCAATTACTGCCTTTATTTACTACTTTTGTGATGTAGGCTGGTTGGTAATTATGTCACTGTGAGTTTATAAATCAAATTAGCTGTAATAATAATATGAACTCCAGAGGAGAGCATGAATGGCAGGAGTCCACCGATCATCAGTAGAAGATCCCTCGTCAACAATTTTTTCGGCTTATGGACTCCTTGACAATTTCAGAGGGTTTGCTGATCTGGGTCATGACTTCTTGATCTTCTCCTACTGCGCTTTACCGGATGTTTTCGTACAGAGCCAAGACGAGATAGTGACAATGCAACGGGTACTGTGATATTCGAAGTTAAATATATGTACTGTCGTTGCAGTAGCCAGTTAGACCGGCTACCTCAACGACCAAGTGATAAGCTTACGGTTGATTTATCGGACACATGTTAGATTTTTGCTATTGGCAGAGGGAGACTTGGGTTCTCAATTTATAACGTACCCCAAACACGAAATTTCCATGGGAAATCCACAGCTGACCTGACAGTCCATTATTTCAAGGGGTGCAAGTGTGCTGTTGTGTGGTGCTGTTTCTGAGTGTTCATCTAGTGTATTCTAACCCTAACCCTAAACCTGGCTGTAGATAAATCGCGAGAAACTTCAACCTGAAAACCCTATAATTTATTGGGAATGTCTCCCGTGACGTAGTCGTGACGTCAGGGGTAAGTTATAAATTAAGTACCGAGACTTGCAGACATCAGTCGGACACCTTGGCTTTTGTAGGATAAGAAGTTCCGTTCCTCCAGGGACTCGGATCAGTCTACCGAGGCCCATCACCCACGACGTTTCGTTGCGCCTAGAGCCAGTTTGAAGCTCTTTCAGCAGCTTTGCCCATATTTTTCAGTGACAGCTTACGTTCATTTCCTTGCAAGCCCAGCGGCTTTAGCACATTGTACATGGGAATGAAGATAAGACCTCTTGCGCCTACCTCGACATCGAAGATTTTTGCTGAGTGGGCGTCGTCTCTCCTCAGATCGGCTGCGAGCTCACAGTGCTTCTCGAGCTTGTACATGTGATTTTTGTCAATTAGCGACTTATACGGCACGGTCAGCTTAATCAGGATGAGCTGAGGTTTCGCCTCAGAGTGTAGGACTAGGTCAGGTCTCAGGCCGGTCTTCCGGATTAACTCTGGGTACCTCTCGAAACCAGCCAGGTCGACAGCCAGTAACCAGTCCCTCGCACATTCAAGTATTGATCTGTATTGAATTCACTATAGTTTGTAGCCAGCTCAGTACTAATTTATAAAGCAACTGTGAACTGTTTAACTTGCGGTAGCTTGTGAAATCTCATAGCGTCATTGTCTGTCCAGCGTACTTAGCGGCTATTTTTTTTTTTTTACTGTATGTTAGTTCGGTACTGGGGACTATTTATGGTACGACATTTTATAAAGTTTCCTTATGCTCTTATTTTACATGTTTGTGCAGCGCCCCGGTACTTTTTAATTTTTACTAAACGAATCGCATTATACGGCATTGTACGACGTGATATATAAAACGTCAGTGTATAATTTACTGCAGCTATTTCCCTCCCCCACATGCCTTGTTTTTTTTTTTTTAGTTTCCGGTATATATTATACGACATGCTTGTAATCCTCCCGAAACATTCAATTTTTCGTTTGAAGAAGTATTCATTTTACTGGTAGTTAAAGCGCCCTTGTCCTATCTCTTTCCAACTTCGCTACTAATCAAGAGTTGTGTGGTTGTATCCGGATGTGTCTGTGGATGTGGGTTTCACACGTGTTTACCTGAGCCTGTGGGAAGCCGGGCACAGAAACCTCATCTCCCTGAAGATTACCTATTGACAGGGCAGGGCACCCACTACAACCATAATTGTTCTCTGTTTTAATCCGGTGAGCTCAAGAAAGCAGACTGTTGTCTGCTTAAACCAAGACAAAGTGCAGACTGCTAGTGTCATGTTGGCAGACAAGAATCTGTGAGTGACGAAACATTAAACCACATGTTTACAAAATATGATATAAAAACTAACAACAGAGAGGGCGGAATTAAACAAGATAACAGAAGATGGAAAAAGAAAGGCTGCTTTTATGCATCTTCTTCAACACAATATAATCTCATAATAGGTAAATAGCATTAGAACGGATAGAAGAAACGTGATGATGAAGATAAATAACGAAGCAGAAGAAGAAGAAGAAGAAGAAGAAGAAGAAGAAGAAGAAGAAGAAGAAGAAGAAGAAGAAGAAGAAGAAGAAGAAGAAGAAGAAGAAGAAGAAGAAGAAGAAGAAGGGGAGAGAAAGAAGAAGGAGAAGAAAAAGAAGATGAAAAAGAAAAATAAGAAGAAGAAGAAGAAGTATTTAGTGGGCATTTAGTATGTGTTACGTAGATGCTGGTATTTACGGTCTCAGATATTCCATCCATGCATTATTTATATATTTCCTCTTCTTTTATGTCTAAGTGACTATACACTCTAGAGTGCATTGTCTGGTGGTAGTCTTCACACATGGCAAACTACCGAATGTAGTCACCATCTTGTAGCAGGTCCTTTGCAGAACGTCGCTCTCATCACAGTTTGCCTGAAAGAAACTCGTTCTCTCGCCAGTTCTCCCGCCTCATGCACTTTCACACTCAAGGAGTCACTTATATCCTGTGTCCATCTTCGTGTCGGTCGGCCCCTGCCCCTCCTTCCTGGTACCATGCCTTCTGCTATAATTTTTTTCCAATCCGTCGTGGCGCTTGATATGACCAAAATATTTCAGCTTTCGAGAAAGGATGCTGTTTCCTTGATGTTCAGATACCGAATGTAATACTGCCCTTTAAAACCAAACAGCCACACATTGCTGTTGTGGGTTTGTATCGTGCTTTAATGTTGAATGTTGAATCAAGAATCAACATCATAGCACTCGGGACAGTCCCATAAGCGCTCCGTCCCCATCCTGAGCAGCAAGCGAAGAGTTCCAATTCCGATGACACCAGTAACTGATTGTACATCCTTCTCCCCTTTGCCTTGAGTGTTAAAAGGCAATTAGGTTCCGTGGTAACTCCTCGAAGCGCCATTCTTCTCAGGCCATAATAATCCATCTGTGCCATCGCACTGCGTACTGGCTCCCAAAGGGCCCTCACAACATCTAGCTTGTCATAAATCCGTTCACCACCAAGTCTATCTGCTTGCTCATTTTCTAACACACCGCGTAACCTGAAGAAAATATACACACAATGCAAACTACGTGTTATTACGTTACTATGTTTTAACATTCATGTTTATGTAGAACTATCTGCTGAGCAGCTCTGTGGCTTAACGTTTAGTGAATGCGTGTAACAGTTTCACGATCCCCGAGCATTTCCATGGCGAACATTGAAAAAAAAAAAAAATTATGTTGTTTGGTTTTCCGTCAGTAGTACGGGAGTCGGCAGGCCGCCGTGGTGTAGAGGCTAGACTCTCGCCTACAGATTCTCGCCTACCTGACGGTACTAGACTTTTTCAAAAATTGCCTTGACTCGCTGGTCAAGCCAGCCTTGACTGGATACGAGGTGGAGTCTTAGGAAGTACAGGCGGCCAGTGTGATGCTGACCACTTCACCAGCCAAGTGCCGATTAGTCTGTAAAATATAAGTCCAGCCCTATATGCCCAGTCGGCGTCTATAGCTAAGGTGTTGCGAATTCGCTTCGTAATGCGAGGAAGGGGGGGGGGGGGTGCCTGGTAGGGCTGTACCGAATAGTGATTTTCACTATTCGGCCGAATACGAATAGTGGGACCAACTATTCGGCTGAATACGAATACGAATACGAATAGTGTATAGTGTAAAAAATATATCTAAAAACAAAAAACATTCATAATGTCAAATGTACGCTGAACTTTTACTTCACATGAAGTAGCACAGAATAGTCATCTTATCTTTAGCATTCTGAGCCCTTGAGGTTTACTGCTGCAGATATCACTAGTCTATATTCATCTCTCTGGCTGGCCTTTTCTTCACAATCTGCATCCTTTTGTGAGTCTGTGGTAACTAATAACTAGGATTGAAAGAATCCTAGGTATTATAACAAGTAACTAAACTTGGAAATTGTCACTGACAGCTTAGTTAATGCAGGAAAGCTGCATTAGCTTTCAACAAAACCAATCGTTCCATGTTGTCAGCATTAAGCCCGTTTATGCAGAAGCGGGTGTGAGGTAACTACTATTCGTATTCGACCCGACCGCAACTATTCGGCCGAATACCGAATAGTGAATAGGTTCACTATTCGGCCCCGAAGCAAATACGAAGCGAATATTCGGTACAGCCCTAGTGCCTGGTTCGGTCCCAGCTGCGAACTTTGCTCCTTGCGTTGGTTTCGATAGTAGTATCGAGAAGCCGACTGTCTAGAAGCAATGGCAAACTAATGGACGTAAATTTGCATAGAAATAACACAGCAGCCAAAAAATTATGGGGTTGGTTCTGCAACGTCCTGTAAAGGATATGCCCAAAAATTATAAAGATATGTTAACAAGATATTTTGTACGGAAGTAACACAGTGGAAGAGATTCGGACTTCACCTCTTAAATTTCCTACTGCGACCACCATTTACGTGGGGACTGAATGTTTTAATGTTTAGAATTGTTCATAGCTTTATGAACTTGCTCGTATCCACATGTGTGCTTCCCGTGTGAGCTAAGGGCCCCTGTTATTTGCGGCGAGCGAATAGACTCACCGCATTCTAGCAAGCATGTCGTAACAGTCGGCTAATTAAAGTTGTTTCTTTCAAAGTCAAAATGCATCTGCCTGAGTAGCGAAGAACCAACAGCCTGCATACAGATAAGCTATATCTGTAAAACAGATGTGTACGCAAAATGCAAAATGGATCAAGACTTTAAATCTGTATATATCTATGTATGGCAGTATGTGTATGTATATGTTTGTATGCCTGTCAGTGTGTGAGTGTGTGTATATATACATACATATACAGATATATATATATACATATACATATATATATATATGCCTGCCAGTATATGTGTGTGTGTATATATATATGTCTGCTCTATGCCGCTAGTCAAGAAAACCTTCGTTACATCAGCCAGAACAGAATAGGAGTTGTTAACCCAAAAACACCTGGAGACATACTCAGGAGGAGGTCGGAGCACTTATGGTCCTGTCCGATGTGCAATCAAGACGATCTTTAAAATTACCAATGAAAAATGATGTTGATTTTAGCAGATTTTGTAGGACATAGTATACTTTATTTCCAGACTGTATTCTTGATTTCTGGATTGTATGTCTTCTTTTAGTAGGTTGGAAGAGTTAAGTTTGCACTCAAGTACTTATTTGTGTCCGTTCGTTTGATTTTCATATTATCGATTTGTATGTGGCCGGAGTAAATACTTGTCTATCAGTATCTATATATGGATCAGTATATATATGTCTCAGTATCTATATGACTGTCCGCATCTCAGACTGTGTGTCGGTCTGTATATATGAAGATTTGTATATAACTGTTTTTCTGTCCGTTTCTTTTCACTACCCCATCCCTCCCCCCCCCCATCTCTTTATAAATCTGTTCATAGTGTTAGCGCAGTGGAAGGAAGCTCTTGTGCTGGAATCTGTATATATATATTTCATCACCACTTGAACTTGGGGCCTCAAATACCTTAAAGCCAACCTACCCCTCTTCCGCTCATGTTTAAAGAATGGAGATTAAGCCAGCCAGCTTAAATGAAATTGGATACATGGGTAAAATGGGCATCTTTTTCCTTTATACAAGTTTAGGGTGTGTGTGTGTGTGTGTGGGGGGGGGGGGGTAGAATGGGGATGGTGGGAGTTCAATTTGCCCAAACGTCTCCCTTTAAGTTACAAACTTTATAGGCAGAAATTAGGGGGGGGGGGGGGGGAAGAAGTTGAGTTCCACATATATTTTCTTTATGTCTGCACGCCTGGATACTAATTTGTTTTATATTTATTAACTGACTTAGTACCCTTTAGTTGACCAGTAATAAAATGTGCAGCTTAATTGTCCTGTTAATTGAAGTCGGCATAGGCTATGTTGAACACTTCACATAATGAGCGCCCTTTGACGGATAATAATGTGGGATTAGAAACAAACGTCAGAAGAGCATCTTCTTTCCTTTGCAACGAGAGAGCAGACGATCTGGCTGCAGTATGACTATCAGGACTGGGCCCTCCATCTACAGGAGAGACATCATCAATGCCATCAGAGAGACTAAACGCTGTGGGGCTTTCGGTTTAATGGACAAATGATTTTTTACTGAATAGACTACATACCCTGGGTGTACCAGCTGGAGCCGAGAGACAGGAGAACCATGCGGGGGCCGCCCTTCGTTACATCAGTCGGAACAGAATAGGAGTTGTTAGCCTAAAAGCACTTGAAGCCATACCCAGGATGAAATCGGAGCATTTATAGTCATGACATATGTGCGATCAAGACGATCTGCAAAATGAACAAAAAGAAATGAACAATGTTTTGTCCATATTTTGCCTTGTGTCGCGGCAGATGTTCGGTATCCGAGAGCTAGGCCACGCTCGGTTGCCTAGTGTGCTGTGGTGTTGAGTCTATGTATCTGGGATTTTGTTGTTGTTGTCGACGTGGTCGTACCCCACCTCTTGATGTTTCTCCTTTCATATTGTACACTCTCGTTGCTGGCATAATTTCATTAATTCTCATTAAATGGCCAAATCAGTCCTGTCAAATTATTTAATTATAACTTTTGTTAGAACAGTTCTTGTAATATCTTCGTTTCTGACACGATCTCTTTTTGTTTTGTTCACGGCTTTTTTCAAGCATCTCTTTTCACATTAGTCAGTTTTCTTTCCATTTGCCCAGTCAGGAATCAAGTCTGATACTGATAAAAGGCATCAACGTGTTGAAAACCGTCTCTTTGCTATAATCATATTTGTGAAGTACATTTATGAGTCCCTATAGTAACCACAGGGCACCGAAACTTAAATGTATGGTCACCTTCTAAGTATTTAAAATGTCACATTATATGTATTAGCCAGTCAGAAAATTAGTTTTACTTTTATTATTACTAATCACCTATACAAGACTCAGGCCTCTTAAGACCCCCTGACAGTATTTAAATAAGTTACAAAGAACGCCATAAATAGCTATAAAAAGAAGAAAATTGTTGCCTGAATTTGAAGAAGAAAAATGCTGTTCTAGAATATGATATTGTAATTTTTCCAGAGCGCGAAGAGGCCTCCGCGACCTAGTTTCTATAATGTGCAGTCTATTAACACGCAGGTGGAACCCCTTTTGATAGAAATTGTTTTACGAGAGAAAGAATATTGCCAAAAAACTGGGGCTGCAAAATTCTGGCAATATTTCGGAGTGAAAGTAAAACTGAAGAATTCTAGCTTTGAGGGCAGAAATCAGTGGGGCCTGCTCTTGCATTGATTACTGGGTTTTACGAAACTGCAGAGGGTAAAAATAGAATAAACTGGTTGAACGTATGTCAGAGGTATCCGTCTTTGAGTCAAGAGGATTGTAGTGAAGAACTTGTTGTCTGCGTCAGGTTTTGACCTCCTGAGTTAGGAAATGAGTTGTAACTGACACACAGAGCACGTTGAGAAAGCTGGAGACAGGCATGTTCCGTGTTGAGTGGCCAGCATCACTTTCGAGGTCCCTGGTATTTGGCAACATTTGGATATTTTCTTCAGGTGATGCCGGTGTGTTGGGAAATGAGCAGGCAGATAGACTGGCCGGTGCTCAATTGATGTATGACAAGCTGGATGTTGTGAGGGCTGTTTGCGAGCGATTAAACAGTGCGGAGGCACAACAAGATCATTACGGTCTGGGGAGAATTGCGCTGCGAGGAGTTACAAGGGAATCTGACTGGCGCTCAATATTAAGGGGAAAGGAGAGACGAATATACAGTCAAACAGTTACTGGTGCCATCGGAATTGGAACTCTTCGCTTTTTGCTGAAGATGGGGACGGAACGATTATGGGAGCTGTCCCGAGTGCTATTCCTAATTCAACATTCAACATTCCTCAGTTAAGATGGAAGTTATTCGTAGCAAACTGTTTCCGAACCCATGTTGGAATTGTGCTTTGTCAGAAGTCCTAGTGGCTTGTGTCAATTCAAGCAATATATTGAAATAAGTTCAACGTTGACGACGTTACTGTCTGCTGGTATACAGTAGTAGGGATGTTCCTAATTTTCATCTGTCCTGTCTCAGAGAAGAAATGTATAGAACTGAATGTGCAATCCAAAATGAACGACTGCAGCCGTGAAACAAACCCACGACTTTTAGAGCGCGAGTCAAACGGCTTGTCCACTTCGCAGCCGTGAATTCCATCGCATCTGACCGTCTAAGGTAGAGGGAGCTATTCAGACATTCAACATCAGCTGATGGCCGAACGACACCCAGTGTTGTGGGATGATGATGATGAATCAGGTTTTCATTTGTAATGCGGTTATTAACACTTAACCGCCGCGGGCACATGAGAAAAAAAAATGGACTTGAACTAAGAGATCAGCGTGTCACACCAAGCATTCAGCCTGCTAGCTGCGTAACGGAACCTTCGGACTCCCAGTTAAGAAACGGAGAAACTGAAATAATAAACAGCGGAAACAAGCAGACACCTTTTCAAAGCTTCAGCGGTCAACCGACATATCAGCTATTTTGAACCGGAAATCATTGAAAGTTACATGTAACCGGAATTTCTCGGAAATACGCCAGCTTCTAGAGGTCCGGAAGTTGTTGTTATCTCTATAGTAACGCTCTCGACGAGATACAGCGAATTATGTCAGGTAATAAATTGTGCAGATTGTTGTTTGTGTGCTCTCATTAAGACCATTAGCCTTGACTGGCATCAGGTCTAGGATGAAAGCTCTGACAGGTGACAGAGTACCTGCTGTTGTGTTTGTTTGAGCTCACCGGCTGTAAACTTCCTGGCAAGTCCTGATTGTTCATCCATTTCTGGACTTTGGCGTTGTTCCGGGACCTAAGTGTGCTCGTACAGTCGTTTTACAGAACTCAAAGACTGTTGTTTCCTGGCTGTTCCAGCAGATTTACTTAGACTTTGAAAGAAACGTAAAAAAAAAAAAAAAAAATGATTTAAACGAATAGTGTAATTGAACATCAGTATCGTTAGTAATGTAAGATGGAAGATCAGATAGGCG
>CAJHNH020003002.1:382500-385000 GCA_905116865.2 Candidula unifasciata
AAGAAGAAGAAGCAAAAAGAAGAAGAAGCAAAAAGAAGAAGAAGCAAAAAGAAGAAGAAGCAAAAAGAAGAAGAAGCAAAAAGAAGAAGAAGCAAAAAGAAGAAGAAAAAAAAAGAAGAAGAAGCAAAAAGAAGAAGAAGAAGTCATTCGATATTCATTTCAGCATTATATTGTAAAGACAGCAATTAATCTGATTGACATTACCAAATACAACGCATGCTATTAAACTAAAAACATTGATTAATTCGTGCCTGTGTTTATGGCAGGCAATTACACGATAAGATTGCTTTCCTAAATGTTGATCTTCATAAGAGAACCAACAACGAATTCTAGTCCTCTTCTTCTTTTTTTTTCTTCATTTCCTTCTTTATGTTCTTCTTCATGTTCACGAGCTGTAAACTCTAGCGGAAAGTTATGGTTGTTTGCCCACCTCTGGACTTTGGCCTTGCACAAGAACTTGAGTGTTGTATGCAGATCCATTTTACAGATCTGACTTTTTTATGCAAACCTTTGGTTCAGTGCCTCTCAAGCACATGCACTGACACTTCGAAGGAAACACCCAGTTAATCTACTCTTACGACATACTTGTTGTGTAGGCAATGGTTGTATTCTTCTTACACACTAGTTGATTCTAGTGAATCAAGAGGTCGGGAAAAGACGCTGGCAATGGATAGAACCCAACTTGCAAAAAGCTGATAACAATACCATATGTGTTCGCGCGAACAATACTGGGAGAAGAAGGGGAAAAAAGGTCAGTAAAGAATGTAAAAATACGTAAACAAGAACTGCTTCAATAATATTTTGGAATTCAAGCTATGTGCCAAATTGTCATTGAAAAGTAGATTTACAAGTCGCAACAACTGCTGTAACGAGTTTAGGATTCCAGAAACGTTTCTTAGCGGTTTACAACCAGGGACGTGCTATTCTATGATACAGAGAATCGACCTCATTAGGCGGCACCGTAGGGAGTGGCATAAGCAGAGAAATCAAAGTATAATTTCAACATATCATTGTCACCACATTCAGTATCTTGTTTTAAAAAATGCTGTTCTACAGTATTTGTGTATACTGTTCTATAGAATTTGTGTATACTGTTCTATAGAATTTGTGTATACTGTTCTATAGAATTTGTGTATACTGCTCTATAGAATTGGTGTATACTGTTCTATAGAATGTGCGTATACTGTTCTATAGAATTTTTGTACACCGTTCTATAGTATGTTTGTATAATGTTTTACAGTATTTGTTGTACACTGCTCTATAGTATGTTTGTATACTGTTCTAGAGTATTTGTTGTACACTGTTATATAGTATTTTTGTATACTGTTCTACAGTATTTTTAGTATAATGTTCTATAGTATTTTTGTAAACTGTTTAATAGTATTTGTGTATACTGTTCTATGGTATTTTTGTATACTGTTTTATATTATTTTTTTTATTTTTTTTGTATACTGTTCTGCAGTATTTTGTGTACACTGTTTATTTTTACAAATAATATCTAACTACAATTCCCGCCATAGTATTGTGACGTCACACATCACGACTTCGAAAATCGCTGTCGGGTTGTCATGATTAACTTGGCTGGATTCCATAAACGTGTCATAATGAGTTTTAATCATTTACTGTAATTTTTAAAATAAGAAAAAAAAAAAAAAAAAAAAAAAACCACGTAAATACTTAACTTTAGCAATACTTTATGTCTCATTGTATCAGGACGCGCATTGCACTGACGTCATCAAAATGATGCGGTACACTAATTTCCTATCAAGACTAAGAAGCAGATGACAATGATATGACTATATACCAGCAACATTCTTTCATTGTTTTCCCCTATCCCTGTGTCCTTAAATCCTTCAAATTGTTACCTTTTCCGGTAGTTCCTTTTTTGTACGAAGAATGCGTACCTGCTGTTCTCTAGGGGCCAGATTTAAACATATTTGTAGCCATTTTCAGCGTAAAAGTGAACACAAATTACTTCGCCGGCATCTTAAACGCATTACCCCTTCTGGTGTTTGCAATACGTTACCATCGTGTCTTTAAAGACACATGGGTTGCTCATTTTGTATTTGCAATACATTTTGAGTATTCTGTAAGATCATATCGAGGAGCCTTGAGAAAATGTGCATTTCCTTAAATAATTTTTTAACTTGATGTTTGTTTTTGTCTTCAATTTTCGACTAAGCAGAAGAAGAAGAAAAAGATGGAGAAGAAGAAGACAACGCAGAAGATGAAGATGATGGAAAAGAAAAAGAAGAAGACGACGGAGAAGAAAAAGAGGAAGACGACAGAGGAGGAAGAGGAGGAGGAGGAGGAGAAGAAAAAGAAGAAGAAGAAGAAGAAGAAGAAGAAGAAGAAGAAGAAAAAGAAGAAGAAGAAGAAGAAGAAGAAGAGAAATGAAAAAGAAGAAGAAGAAGAAGAAGAAGGAAGAAGAAGAAAAGAAGAAGAAGAAGAAGAAGAAAAGAAGAAGAGGAGAAGAAGAAGAAGAAGAAGAAGACGACGG
>CAJHNH020003002.1:387500-487500 GCA_905116865.2 Candidula unifasciata
CTTTTTAAATTCAGTGTGTAAAACTGTGCCGTTCTCTCTAAGTCAGGAGATACGCTCATATACACGAAAGATTACCCCCCCCTTTCCACCCATTTTTTTTCGACCATTTTGGGTCAGAGATTGACCCCCTGATCAAAAATAAATAAATAAATCTATAAATATCCTCTTCATATCGTTGTTGATACATAAGCCACTCTCAAATTAGAAACGCCGACACAAAGAAAACATTGCGGATTGAAAATCTGACCCCCTCTCCAAAAAAGTGGTGGTGGGGGAGGGGCTAGCTCCCTTAAAAAATCTCCAGGAGCCTAAGGGCTGTTTAAGTGCCTAATTATAATTAATAACAGTATTATTGTTGATATTATTATTACGCAGTTAACAACATTTAGGCTTCCAGTACACTTTTAAATGGACTTCTCCCTATCACTAGAACAATTATTGTAACATGGCTCCCCCCCCCCCCCTTGTTTTATTTGCGTAAACGCCCCTGATGACGCGTTCAACGTTGTCGCTTGAATAATTATCTTTTGCTATCGCATGCAGCTCTTCCCATCTTCCTAACTTCATTCCCCAGCTGCCTTCTCTGTGTGTTTTTTGGCCGTCCTTTATTCTTATGCCCTTGTGGGTTACAGTATAAAGACATTCTAGTTATATTGTTCTCAGGTGTTCTCAATGTGTGACCTATTCGGCGCCAGGGTCTTTTCTTCACCTCTTGTTCCACTGGGGCTTGCTTAATCTCCCAAAGCTCTATACTAGTCATACCATTTAATTCCCTCTTTTATGCGCAGTCACCAGTTAATGTTTGTCTGTAGGTTATTAGTAATTGCCTTAGCTGCTCTTCATGTTTCCGATCCATACAAAAGTAATGATTTGACATTACTTGTGGTATACTTGTGTTATGCCTGGTAATTTCCCGTACTGTCTCGGGGACTATAATCGAACAAAAGGGGTTGTGTGCTAGATAGGTTTTGATGATTGTTTGAAACTGTTGGCGGCTCCACCTAACATAGTTTTGTTTTTGTCTGACAAGGGCAGAAGGGTTAATGTGTTTAAGATACCAGCGAAGCAGTTTTGGGCTCGCTTTTATGTTGAAAGTGGTTGCAAATCTTGTGAAATCTGGCCCAAAGAGAGACATTGTTTTCCAGTTAGGTAGAGGTAAATGGTGTTGTCTGTGCTGGCAATGGTTTAAACGGTTAATACAGAATGCATTCTTCTTCTTCTTCTTCTTCTTTTTCTTTTCCTTCTTCTGTTACTGTTTTCTTCTTCTTAGCCAAAATCTGTGTAACTCATTCATTCATTCATTCACGCAATCATCGCTATTTATTCATTCATTTATCGTTCAGTCATTCATTACCCATTCATTCATTCGTCGCTCATTCATTCATTTATTTTTCGTGTATTCATTCATCGTTCATTCAATCAATTATCGCTCATTCAATCATTCATTCATTTATTCGGTCATTCAGTCATCGTTCATCCATTCATAGTTCGTTTATTTGTTTACTGTTCTATTTTATTGCTTTTTTTTTTTCTCTTCTTCCTACTTTACCAGTTAACATCCTTCATTTCTTGCTTTCTTTTGAATCTTTTCCTCTTTTCTTAAACACCACCCACTTTCTGACTGACTGACTGACTTTCTACCCCACCAGGACATCACACAAGCGACAAACACCCGATGACACAAAGTGTCACCATGCGGATGAGGATCACCGTGGAGAGGTCCCAGAAACCGCGTTCAGACAATTGGCCATATTGATGGCCTACCTATATTGCGGCCCCTGGCAAAAGCCAGAGTGGGGCTTCGAATAACAGAAAATTACGTCCTGAAAAGGACGTTAGGGATTTATACTTACATTTTTGACCCGCTTTCTTCTTTTATTTCATTTTTCATTTATTCCCAGTTTTCTGTCAACCTTCCGTAATGTATGTTTCCCTGCAAAAACTTCACAAGGTCCGATAATTAAAAATGAGACTAATTCCATAAAAATTAAAATTAACAAGTTGAAGATATAACCTGTATTTTATTCAAAGTAAGGTCCTTGTGAATCGAGAAAGTAAGTGGCACGATCTAACAAACACTGGAACGACTTCTGTAGTTCTTCTGTTGTTATGGCCCTTAAAGCTGATGTTACGGCCCTTTGGGTGTCATCAATATCGTCAAAGAAGTGTCCTTTTAAAGGCAACTAAAATTTTGGGAATAGAAAATTGTCACAGGGAGACAAATCTGGGGAAATAGGGTTGATGGTTGAGACACGCACTAGTTTTGGACCAAAAATTCCTGCACAACTACCGCTCTTTGAGCCTGTGCATTGTCATGACATGAAACAAATTGCCAGGTGTTGAATACAAACCGGCAAGCAACATTTTTCTTGCGCAAATCTTTCACTAAAATTTTACGACTAGTCTCTGTATTAACACCAAATTCATCTACCATCATCCTCACAGTCGAACATTGATCTTCTTGTATGTGTTCTCGGAATTTTGCAATGAATTGCTCATTGCGAACAGAAATTAGGCTTTCAGGTCTAGTTGCATTAGTTATCATTTCCACACCACATGTGAATCTTGAATACCAGCTGAAAATCTATGCTGGAGTTAAACATTTATCCCCATAAACTTGTCTCATTAATTCAACTGTTGCAATGGCCCTTTTTTCTGAGTTTTAAACATAATTTAATGATAGCTTTTTTGCTCCATGCCGATTAAATAACAATGCACCTCTGACTAGGTTAACAAAATTTCGGCTTGTTTGCTGTCTGCATATGTGGAGGCGATAAAAAGTTGCCTTTTAGATTCCATGTTGTGAATCATAGATGGCATTTTTGTTTTAGCCATAATAAAATCATTCTCATTATTTAATTGTCGTACCTTGTATGTTGAATGTTGAATTAGGAATCGACATCACAGTAATCGGGATACTCTCTTAAGAGCTCCGTGACTGTTTTCACCTTTCTCAACATGCTCTGTGAGTCAGTTACAATCATGGTATGTGCGTACAGCTGATTCTCAAGCCAGCGAAAGGCAACAGAGACTGACTCCAACTTTATTCTCGAACTAGACGTTGTAATATCATATGCAAGGCCTTGCTGCACTAAGCGACGTCCATTCGCCTTTGCTATGAACCTTTGCGCACTTCGCCTGCCCCTCAACACAGTGCCATCGATATAGGTAATCACATACAATGGACGGAATTTGTCTTGAATTATTTGTTGAACTTATGATTCTGCAGCACCAGCTGGCCAGTCTCTGCACTCACGACCTAAAGTGATTAAAACCCCACATCACAAGTCTGAAACTTGTTCGGACACCTTGATCCACTTCTTTCCTATCTCAAGTTTATCAAGCCTACACACATGTCCAACTATGTCTTCAGCATGCGCCATCCAAGACCTTCCTCTTTTCAGTCTGTGACCCATAGCTCTACCCAGGGCTTCATGCAGGAGGTGCTTCTTGTCTGCAGCTACTCTGAGATATGACTTTGCCTGCAGAACTTTGAGCCTGTCTGCAATAGTAGACAGTGCAAGTAAATATTGCATACATACTACCAGTGTATCTCTTGTACATCCTATAAATATCAGCATGTCTTCATTCTGTACGCATTAGAGTTTTCTGAGCTGACTCTTTGATATGGTGAGCATTCCAAGTCCATAATTTATCACACACAAGATCACCTGCTGGAACATTGTGAACAGAATTCTTTGTTCCATGTCCATCGCTGCCATAATCTTGAGATCATTGAGTCCTTTTTGGCATTTCACCGCAACTGCATCCACTTGATCGCTGAAGGACAGGCTTCTATCAATAATGGTATTCAAGTACTTCCGTTTACTTTCTTTTTTGATGTTACTGTTATTAATTGTGAGGCTTGGAACATTAGCTCTTACAATTCTATTGTCTAGAGATCATAACAAAACAGACACCTTTTCTGAGTCGTTGACAGCAGCCCCTTCTGCACACCAGAACAAATATGTAACGATTGTCAACACATACAAAAAGCACTATTCAATACAGCTGGTTTACCCAACATTGTGCTACCAGTGCCAATTATGGCATCAAAATGAAAATTTAAATTTAATCAACAGAAATGTCTGCGACAAATACTAAATGTAACAAATAAAGATACAGGATAAAGAGTGTCGATATCATGAACATTTTGGGGACATACTAATGGTTAGTTGTGTATCCTTTACAGGACGTTACAGAACCAAACCTAACAGCCCCTGGCTGTTGTGTGGTTTTTCTAGGCAAATTTACGTCCAGTAGTTTGCCATTGCCCTCTGGACGGTCGGCTTCCTTGATACCACTGTCGAAACCAACGCAAGGCGCATGGCTCGCAGTTGGGATCGAACCCGGTATCCCGGCATTACGAAGCGTTCGCATCGACTTAGCCACAGAGCCGACGGGACATATACCAGTGCTGAATTATATAATACATGCACAGCAATCAAGTTTTTCAGACATAAAACAAGTCTTTAAAAAAGGTAGTGCACTACAGGTAACGCAGTCACTTAGACACAATGTAAGCACACATCGATCTTTCACGCAAGACATAGATCGATGGAATATCTGGGTGGATAAATACCTGCATACCAACTATATACAAAGGCTTGCAGCAGACACAGCTTTTAAACCTGACGCTGAAAGACATAACACACGGTCTAGACAAACAAGAAGGGAGGAAGAAGATAGCAACATGCGTATGGTCCTGATTAAAAACATAATTATTTAAAAAGAAATCAAAAGTCTTAGTTAATTAATGACCATATGGTACAAACACATGTTTAATTACCGGATAACTAACAATGGTATGGGCGTTCATAAGTCTTAATTGGACAACATTAGTCGATTTTGTGTTTATGTCAATGAGATTCTTCAAGTTACCGTTTTGAGATGAATGATTAAAGAACATGGACATAAAAAATGTAATAACGACAGCTGAAAGAAATTTCACATGAAGATATCTGTTTACCTGCATCAGAATCTGTGGATAATACATACATTATCACGAAAATAAGAAATGCCCTGAGTACGCTGCAGCAAATAACGACCGGAATACAGTGGGATGGAAGGGAAAGGGGAGTGGAAGCGGGGGGGGGGGGGGTTGGGAAAGAGACTTAGGCTGATACTAATATTACTGAAACTGCACTGGCTGCTGAAGATAGGGAGGTGGCGATTTTACGAATTCACCGAGTGTTTGATGCCGGTGTTTTGACGCTTACCGTTTACTTGTCAACCGAAATAATAATGCTTCAATATAGTCCACAATAATGAGACTACCTAGGGTCCAGAAAAAAGGCGAAGAGCTCAAAAAGATGCACTTGTCAGATCAATATGTTTATATTTCAATTTACCTGCCCTTACCTGCGTACTTCTTTATTTGTGTGTTCTGTAACCGGCGAAAGTAACTAACTACATCCAGATGTAAGAAGGCAGAAACAGAAAAAAGAAAAAAAAAAAGTAACACTGAACGTTAAATTTCATTGTGTGAGCCAAATTTTTATGTCTCTGTCAGACGTGAGCACTTTCCGAACTTGTCTACTCACTCATGTTGAGTACAACTACTCAACAAACACTTTTCTTCGCACTCTTGTTTTATAACTTGTTTTAGAACTCTCTAACCACCGACCATTCGCCGCTAGCGATAAGCTCTGAAAACAGTGCCTATATTTCGTTTGCGAAACTTTCGACAATGTTTCTTTTATGTTAGACCTGGCCGCTTTCTCCTCCACCCCGAGAGCTGGTTGTACCGCTCGCTCTGTGACACTTTTGTGTAAAGTTTCTGGCCGCTTTTTTGGAAGTTAAACAAGTTCCTTTTGTAATTTCAGAACTTGTTTTCTGGTTGTTAAAAGTGAGCGCACTGGGAGATTTGCACTTGTGGATTTTGCAGTTTCTTGGGAGGATTTCGTAGATCGCTTTAAAAAAGTTTTTCATGATTTCGAGTTCAATACTTTTTCTTTGGATATAAGCTAAGGTTGTTTTGTATATACTGTTTAGTATACCAGTAGTTTCTGCACATCCACTAATCAGGGATAGAAGTTCAGCTAAAACCATAAATATTTATCACATTAAAAAAAAAAAGTCGCAGCTATAATTTTCGTCTTTTAAATTACAAACAACTCTTTAAGTGTAAAAAGTTGTTTTTCTTTTTAAATTTATCGTGCAATTAAATACATTTGACGAATCATAAATCAACTTGTAGCAGGTCTTCTACAACATTTTGCTGCTATGACACCCTGCCCGAAAGCATTGGTCTCTTGACAGCTCTCGCCCCTCATACTTTTTTTCTATGCAAGGTGTCTCTTATATCATGTGCCCATCTTCGGACTGGTCGGCCTCTGCCCCTTGTACCATGCCCGCTGCTACTGCTCTTTCACCTCCGTCCTGACGCCTGATATTGCCAAAACATTTGAGTTTCAGAGACTAGATGCTGTTTGCAATTCACATTTCCTTGCCGCTTTGATCTTTTAGGATGCCAATATTTCTTTTTTCCTTGGTTCATAGTACTTTTGATAATCTTTTTGTAGCATATCATTTCAAAAACGCATGGTTTCTTCTGTAATAATTGCAAAATTGTCTACATTCGTATGTTACTACAGGAAAGATGCATTCTCCGACAACTCTATGATTTCGACTGGTCACTTCTGCAATATGATTCTGTTATGTTAGACCTGGTCGCTTTCTCCTCCACCCCGAGAGCTGCTTGTACCGCTCCCTCTGTGACACTTTTGTGTAAAGTTTCTGGCAGACAGCGAGATTTGGACATCCATTGTAGTTAAGAAAAGTGATATTGTAGTTTTTTATATCGAAATGTGTTTGCGATGTCTTAAAATATTTGCATAAATTTCCTTTAAAGTCGGATTGCATCCCCCTGAGAGAAACCAGCCGTCGGCATACAGATAAGTCAAGTCTGTAAAACAGATGTGCATACAACACTCAGGTTCTGAATCAATTCTAGAGTCCAGATGTGGATAAATAACCATAACGTTTCGCCGATGTTTACAGCTGGTGAACGCGAAGAAGAGAAGGATTTTCATAAATATGAATAATTTCTGAATGCGTTGGTTGGGACAAATTACAAACCCCCCCCCCCCTCCCCCCACCCCGCCCCTCACCCAAATAATAATAAAAAATGCCTATGCAAATTGAAGGAGTTGAATGGAAGTAGACTAGTAGGTAGATTAAGAAGGCGATGGAGAGATAATTTCCAGAGAGACCTCAAACTATCTGGGGTCACCAAATGGAACGAGAAGGCCATTCAGACAAAACGAATAGAGGATGGTTAGATCTGCACCAGTGACCCTTGGATGCTGGGAATGCTGAAGAAGAATATTCATATTGTTATGGCATAGAGATAAACAGCCCGACACAAATTATAATTTTCGAACGTTTTGTGAACTTACCAACACTATATAACTCAGAAACATGGACAGTGAAGAACAAGAAAACAATAACAAATTAAACTGAGGTCTGCTAATATGGACGTAGATTTAAAAAAAAAAAATTTTTTTAAAGTAAATTTCATTGAACCAATGACAATGAAAGTTTTGGGAAAGACATGCCGATCAAAAAATAATTAGTCTAAAAGAAATAAACGAAAAACAAGCAAAATAATTCAGTCAAATTGAAACACTTTTTAAAGCCCATGCTGCAAAGAAAAGTGGAAGGCAGACGAGCAGGAGTAGAAAGCAGTACACGTAGTAGGAGTAGGACATTCCTATATGGACGAAGATCAGTCTTGGTGAGTTTGCAATCAAGGCGACAGACAGCCACATTTGGACATCCGTGATAGTTAATAACTATTGTTGAGATTTAATAAGAGAGACGCACATAGATCATTGCTGTCCGAAGAGAGCTGTGCAGCGGGAAGTGACCAGGAGATCTGGTTAGCACTCAGGGGAAAGGCCCGATGGACAAACTGTTACTGGTGCCATCGGAACTGTGACTCAAAGCTGGCGACTGCAGGTAGGGACGAAGCGTTTGATGTGACGTGCTTCTCGACGCATATCAACTTAGTTGTATATATGACACATGATTAAATGAATAAACTCAGTTGTAGGTATGGAACCTGAATACATGATCAACTCAATTCTATGTATGGAACCTGATTAAATGAATCAACTCAATTCTAGGTATGGAAACGGATTAAATTAATCAGCGTAGTTGTTGGTATTCATGACAATTCCCGCCCAAGTTATGTGATTATCTATACAGATGGCTCTGTGTTGAGGGGCAGACGAAGTGCTTAGGGGTTTATGGCAAAAGTAAATGGACGTCGCTTAGTGCAACAAAGCCTAGTATGTGACATCATAAGGTGTAGTTTAAGAATAGAGGTGGTGGCAGTCACTGCTGCATTCCGCTGGCTTGAGAATTAGCTGTACATACATGCCGTGATTGTAACTGACTCGCAGAGTATGTTGAAAAAGGTGGAGACATGATTGCTCCGTGCAGTGGCAAGCATCACTTGGAGGTCCTGGGTAGTTAGCATCCTTTGGATATTCTCTCCAGGTAATACCGGTGTGTTGGGAAATTAGCAGGCAGACAGACTAGCCGATTCTGAATCACTTGGTGGTGAACTGATGTATGACAAGCTAGATGTTGTGAGGGCCCCATGTGAGCGAGTGAACAGTGCGAAAGCGCAAGTAGATCATTATGGTCTGAGGAGAATGGCGCTGCGAGAAGTTGCCAGTGAATCTAACTGATGCTAAACACTCAAGGAAAAGGCGAGACGGATATACAATTAGAAATTTACTGGTGCTATCGGAATTGAAACTCTTCGGTTACAGCTGAAGATGGGGACGGAGCGCTTATGGGAGTGTCCCCAGTGCTGTGATGTCGATTCTTAATTCAACATTCAGTCAGTTGTAGGTATGGCACCTATTTTAATAGAAATTAAAAACAAGCTTCAACAGCTTAACCTGCTGAAACTACCTCTCTTTCATAAACACTACGTTTCGTTTTTAAGTAGTAAAAATGCTCACAAAAAGATAAAGTCAGCTGCCAGGTTTAACCTCGCGGAAATAAATGTTTTCTCAAAGGGAAAACTTTACCTGCAGGCGAATCTTTCAACAGCAACTTTATGTCAATTAATAAGCGGAAATTAATTTTAAAGGAACGTTTATATTGCTACAAAACATGTGAAGTTTTTGTACAAAAGAATAAACTATCTTTTCTTCTGTACACAAAGGAAAGGCAAGATGGTTATTACATCAGACTGCTCCTAAGACCATCGGCATAGGAAACTTCACTGGCTGCTGAAGGTGAGGACGGAGTCATTATGAAAATTTCTCGAGTGCTGTGGTATAGGTTCTTAATTCAGTTGAACTCATTTATTTTAACAGGGGGTTGAACAGAGCCCGCTGCGCTACACGAGATACTAAGATCAAAGTGAGTTAAGTTGAGTTGAGTCAAGAATTTACATCACAACATTCGGGGCATTCCTATGCGTGCTTCGTCCTCCTCTTCAGCAGCCTGCGCAGAGTTCCAATACTGATAGTACAGGTCAAAATCTGGTTATATGTCCGTCTTGCCTTTCCTCTGAGTGTAGTCAGCCGGCCAGACCCCCTGGTTACACCCAGGTGCCTCATTCGCTCCAGGCCATAATAATCTTGTTTCTCTACTAATTCTGTTGCTTGTTCCCAAAGGTCCTTGACCACACATGCCTTGTTCAACACCCAGTGGTGCAGATCCAGCTAATCTGTTTTCACTATGCCGGCATGGATTGAAGAAAAGATCTAAATGATGCTCACTTCCCGTTACTTTGGCAGTGAAGCTTGCCACTCACTGTTTTATAATCTAGGCTACAACGTGCATTTTTCAACGTGCGGTGTCCAAGATTGATGATGAATATGTAAAAGGCGCCCACAAAATAACTTCAGAAATGCGAAGAGACATGTCAACCTTTAGGTTTGTCTTAATTTGGGGATATACGAAGCCAGAAGATTTGTTGTTAAGAGTAGAAATCAATTTATCAATAAGGTGTCGTCTCCACGATGATGGTGGATCCACTCGATCTCCAACGTGTTCTGTCTTGCTGCCCTGTGTGTCCAGTCAACCAAACTGCTGTTGGTCCATTCTCTTGATTTTGTCAATCCATGGCTGACGCTGTTTGCCTCTTGCTCGCTTCATTTCAACTGTTCCTATTCCTATTTCAGTTGTCCAACAAAAATTCCAAACTTGATCCTTTTTCAGCTGCCCGGAGGCCTGCTATATGAAGGAAGGTTCCTTGGCTGTCTTATTTGGTTTCCTTTTATTTTTGGTGTGTAGTCACACCTGATAATCCGGTTCTTTGCTTCCTTGGTACGGTGTGTGGTTTTTGCGTCTGGTGTGGTCCAGTTCTCTTAGTGCTGATATCTGTGGGTTTTATTTTATTTATTTATTTTATTTTTATTTTTATTTTATTTCAACTGTTACCTCTGGTATGGCTTTTATAAGAGTGTTGTGTCTTCTCATATGGCCGAAATATGTCACTTGTCTCTTGTTTATTTCTTTCAACAATTCTCTTTTCATACCTTGTCTCTCCGGCATCTTTGTTTGCTTGCTTTCACCGACTGTAAACTCCCGCGGAAAGTCTTGGTTTTTTGTCAATGTCTAGACTTTGGCATGGTACCACACTGTTGGGTTCTTGCCTCTCAGGCAGAGGCATTCTGACTTCAAATGAAACACTCCTAATTAGTTATCTCCTTTGACATACTTTCTGTGGGCAGTGGGTCTACCCCCACCCCACCCACCCACAGAGAACCCACAGGCAAAGAACCTCCGTATTTGATAGATTTTGATGCAGTGGGACACATTCTTCTGTATATTTTCACCTGCATATTTTTTTAAACGATTTTCTCATTGCTAGTTCATTGTTCAGATCTCTGCAAAGAACCTCCGTATTTGATAGATTTTGATGCAGTGGGACACATTCTTCTGTATATTTTCACCTGCATATTTTTTTTTAACGATTTTCTAATTGCTAGTTCATTGTTCAGATCTCTGCAACATACAGCAAGGTTCGGTATACACAACATTAAAAGTGTTAAGAATATACGAAAATTAAATGGTTTGTTGTTAAGTTAGGAATACCATAAGCCAAATGTGACCGTACATTTCAGTTACGCAGTTATTTGTTTAAAGGTTTGTGTTTTCAAAAGTCTTCAAAACGAAATGGGTAACGAGCTAATAAAACTGCCACGAGCAAAACATACGAAACATTTTCAAGATAGCAATGCCTTGGACCAGAATAAAGTGGGTCGTATCTACACTATTCAAGACCCTCATGCGGAGGTGGACATTGAATATTTCAACGGTGAAGTATTTGATGCCACAGCTCTCACAGACGTCAACAAAAACGTAGGAAAACACCAGCTTCATGTCGCCTCGACTAACCAGAACCCCATCTTAACAAACAAAGCGCGCCGTGCACCACCTGTTGCTTCAGTCAAAGACTCCCACACAGCTACTGAAGAAGACGGCTTGTTTCGAAACATTGCAACAGACAAAAAACAGGTCTCTCCGGTTCAAAACAGTTCTCAAACAAAATCGAGAAAATGTCCACAGTTTTCGGAAAGTCAAAATGGTATGCCAGCGGTTGGAGAGAAAACAACGGTAAAGGTTCCACCGAATCCCAGATACAGCGTGGACAGCTTGAAAGATGTAAATGCCAGGTGTGCTTTCACGTTGACGATTTGTAAACAAAACGAAGTGGCAAACTCTGGTAATTGTAAAATTTTTAAGTAGCTGTCTGTGTCGTGCTTACGCTTTTATTTTACAGCAAGCATGTATCCCCTTATTATTATTATTATTTTTAATTATGCGTTTATCTTTCTTATGTTTTAATTGCGTTCCCTTTCCCCTATAGCTTGTCACATTTTTGTCTCGTAAAAAAGGTAAAAGGTCAAGTCGGGAGATGTGAACCAGCATCATTGCACACGGTTATAAACCACAAGTGCTCTGCCACAAGTACGGACAGCTGATAAGAAACTGTCCGCCTGTGTCACTGTCCGCACGTAACTCTGTAGCTACAGCGACGTTCCTCTATTTACCCAAGAAGTGTCCCTCTGGTACCCATTTCCTAGAGGCTGGGTGAACCCCGGGAGCCCTCCGGTTTTGAACACTGACGGTGGCTGCTGCAAGTCGCAGCTGGATTTGAAAGCGAGCCTCCTATCGACTGCGCTGACACGGCCCCTGCCTGTTCATTACTTGTTATTGTAACTGATGTATAACCGGTAATTATTTTATCTCATGTGCACACCAGGACTTATTATTTTAATGGTATATACACACGCAATTTTCATTTGTTGGTGTCCGTGGTTGAGGCCTTGGGAACGCCGGGTTCGATTCCAGCTGCGGACGATTACAACATTAATATTTGAGTAAAACACAATGGGTAGAACTTAACATGTAGTTCAGCGATGAGGATTGTGTGTGTTTACTTTCATCCCTGTTGACATTAGTTTTAAGGTTTGACCCGGTGTCCTTCAGGGAGTTTGACCCTGTATTCTTTAGGGACGCCGACTAGAAAAAAAAAGTATGAGTGGGCGGGCCTCTCAGCCCCTTCAAGCATCCATATTTTTATAATCTTACTTACACTGCAGGGGCCTGAGCCTGTTTATGTGCCTAATAATAGTAATATAATGATAATACACTAAATATGCCAACACATGTAATATTTAAAAAATGATACAATATGTATAAACAAAAAGGCTCTCATCCGAACTTCGTCCCCATATTATGGCGGCCAATCAAATACCCTAACAGGGCCTCACTCGTGTGTAAAATGAGGAGTGCCTGCCGAGGAACCGCACCGCCGACAGTACCCCCCTCGCAGCTACGCGCGGCGCGGATAGGGGCTAAATTTGATGGCTGGGACTAGCGTGCGAATAAATTGGAGGAAGTTTCAGGAGATGCGGTAGCTGCTGCTCGGATACGCTCAGCGGTGAGTTTAATCGGAAGAACACTATCGCCAACCTGCGTCGGAGCGCGTGGTCTCCCCACCATGTCGCTATTATCGTGTGTATTGTTGCGTTTCTAGAAACTGTCGACGGACAGTAATTCTAGTTTTGCCGCAATGGGTTCTTCAGAGGAAGTCCGCATTTTACACACGACTGAGGTCTTGTTGGGGTATTTGTTTGGCCGCCATAATATAGGGACGAGGTTCAGAGGAAAGCCAACAAAAACTTAAAGAGAATTTCCATACATGGGGTGGGGGGGGGGGAGGGGGTGGTTTGGGGAAAAAAGGGGGTGGGTGGGGAACTGAGCATTTATCAGATTTTGAAAATTCCTTAGGGACCCTCTTCCGTCGCTCCACCCCCACCCTCCCCCATATATCTCTCTGGAAGAGGGCTACAAGTATCTAAACCCCTAAGTTCCAGCGCCCCTGCGGTCCATATTGCGACAAAATGGGTTTTGACAGGCGCATGAGACACGTACCAGACAGGTTCCTCTTTGGCCAAGTCTTTAATTGAGGGCCTGTTCATCTTGTCACAATATGCTCGTTTCACATGTGTTTGTTTTTATGGCATTGCTTTGTTACAGGTATTTTATCTGCATGTTCGTGTACACTTCATCTCTACCTGCACTGGTCTGCAAGATTTGTGCTTTACGTTTCACTCATAACATTCTTAGCTGCTCAGGGCAGCAGAATTTATTTACCTTAAGAACAAATAACATTTTCCTTACTTGCGCTGGTCAGAAATATCTACCCTCTTCCCCCCCCCCCCCCACACACACACACACACACAAACGGGACCTCGGAATCTACACGGCGAGTATTAAAAAAAAAAAGAAACTTAGAAGATAACGTGGTTGACAATCACTTACTTTTTAGATTTAAAACGAGGAAGTTGCAGTTACAGTTGTAAACGAATTACACTGCTCACCCATTTTTCCTTTAAATTTATTTCCCCAGGAGGAACATCAAATGTTTTAAGCCCCAAAGACACCGCAGCCCTGACTTCAAAGTAATTCCGATAGATCATTCGTTCTCAACCTAACTAATACTGCGAACCTTTAATACAGTTCCGTATGTTGGGGTGACCACCAACCATACAGTTATTTTCGTTGCTACTTCATAACTTCGGTGAGTATGTGTTTTTCGATGGTCTTTAGCGACGCATGGAGAGAAAAAAATTGTTCGACCTTCACAGGGGTCGCGTCCCACAGGTTGAAAATCGCTGTGCTAGATTATTAGGCTCTTAGCGTAAATATCTGAAGGTGCATCGTCAGTTTCAGGTCATCATCATCATGTAGCAGGTCCTTTGCAGAACGTCGCTCTCATCACAGTCTGCCTGAAAGAAACTCGGTCTCTCGCCAGTTCTCCTGCCTCATATACTCAAGGAGTCACTTATATCCTGCGCCCATCTTCGTGTCGGTCGGCCCCTGCCCCTCCTTCCTAGTACCATGCCTTCTGCTATAGTTTTTTCCAATCCGTTGTGGCGCCTGATATGACCAAAATATTTCAGCTTCCGAGAAAGGATGCTGTTTATTAGCCAATTTTCCTTGATGTTCAGATCTTTTAAGATGTCAATATTTCTCCTCTTCTTTGTCCAAGATATTCTGAGAATCTTTCTATAGCATTTCACCTCAAAAGCCCCTATTCTCTTTTTTAAGGACTGAGAAATAGTCCACGACTCACTTACGTATGTAGCCACAGGGAAGATGCATGCTCTTAAAATTCTAATTTTTATCTTCTTGCTGGTGCTTAACCATAGACTTTTAAGGCTGTTCAATTCTGCCAAGGCCATCCTCCTTTTAATTTCCGTTGAACAGTCTCCATTGCTGTTTTTTTTATAGAGCCTAGATATTCAAAGTTTGTGACATTTTCAATTTCTTCATTATTTATTGTTATTTTTGGGTGACAGCCAGTTTTATCTGTGGACATAATTTTCGTTTTCTTTATATTCAAGAACAGATTTTAATCTTCACTGTGCTTTTGGACAGACAATATTAAATGTTCTATTCCATTTACGCTGTTCGAAAGGAGGACTGTGTCATCTGCGTAGCGGAGTTCCTGAATAGGGTTGCCACCAATTTTGAGCGGATCATAACTGTCACATGTCTGGTCATTTTTGACATTTCTGATTATATTTTCTGAGTATATATTGAATAAGTATGGTGAGAGAATGCACCCCTGCCTCACCCCCTCTTGCACCTCGAACCAATCAGATGTTTCACCAGCTGCTCTGATGGCTGCTTGTTGTTCATGATAAAGATTTTCAATTAAATGCACTAAATGCGCTGGAAACCCCATATTTTTCATAATAGTCCACAGTTTGTGGTGCTTGACACAATCAAATGCCTCGCTATAATCAATAAAACAAGCATGAAGATCTTTGTTGTATTCTCTGCATTTTTCACAAATGATTCTCATATTAAAGATATGATCCCTAGTTCCTCTACCCTGTCTGAAACCCGCTTGTGCTTCATCTAGCTCATATTGTAGTTTCCTTTCAATCCTTCTCATGATAATTCGTAAAAGGATTTTGCTAGCATGACTTATTAATGCGATGGTACGGTAGTTGAAGCATAGTTTCAGATTTCCTTTCTTTGGGAGAGGGATATAGACTGTTCTTTTCCACGATTTAGGCCAAATGCCACTGTTCCAGATCTTCGAGCTCAGTGCATGGTAGATTCGGACGCTGGCCTCTCCTCCTGCTTGAAGTAATTCTGCTGGTATTTTGTCGCAACCTGGTGACTTTCCTTTCTTCAAGCTGTGTATTGCCGATCGTACTTCATCCAGTAATGGCTCTGGTTCCTTTTCATAACTTTTACAAGTCGTTTTTGAATTACTTGTCACATCCTCAAACATTTCTCTACAGTATTCTTTCCATCTTTCTAATGTGTCTTTGGTTTCCGTTAATGTGTTACCGTTTTTATCACTTACTACATGAAAAGAAGGCCTGAATTCGCCTTTCAAAGTTTTAATTTCTTTAAACATGTCTCTGTCTCTTCCTTGCATCTGGAGTTGTTCAATTCTATTACAGGTATTTATAATAAACTGTTTTTGATCTCCTCTTATAGATCTTCTGATTTCTTTCGTGTAGTTCCTATATGCATGGTGATTTCTTTCTGTCCCTACTTGCTTTAAATTTCTTCTTTCTTCTATCAGCTTGAAAGTTTTTTTCTGTAATGCAAATCTGTTTCTTGTGTCGTTTTTTAGGAATCATGTTCTGAGCTGTTGTGATGATGATGTTTCTCAGTTTCAGATACCGTCCTTATATTGCCGAGTTTCAAAGATCGTTTAGATCATTGATGCATTTCGGGTTCTGAAGATTTTTTGGAAACTATGGAGACGACAAGCTTTCTTCGGAGACTGATTCATACAGTATCAGATAAGCACGACGGGAAACCCCCGAGGCCGCACATATTTTTAATCGGTACTCAAAGAAGGAAGTAGATATCATGATTGGTGAATGAATTCTCGTCTCCGTTAACCAGATTAAGTGGCCTGGTATTGAATACAAGCACATCAAGATCGTCTCTGAGGTCCAGATAGGGGATATCACGATATGACCAAATTGTTAGGGAAGCTGGAGTTCAATAGCAGGGAAATAGTGACAATCGTAAACACCTCCCCCCTCAGCTACCCTGTCCAGGTAGTAGGCTACCGGACCTAAGTACTCACTTTGGTGCAATTAACATTTCTTAGCCAACATACTTGGCACACACAAACACCAGACCATACTTATAGCCGAAACTACTTGCAGTAAGTTGAACGTATTCGATGTGTTTGTTTTGTTTTCATAAATGGATGGATGGAGGATCGGGGAAGCAGTCGTTCAATTCTCAAGGAGGCAGTCGTTAGAACTAATTATACATGTCTGCTGTGTCGGAGTATTCAGCGTGCATGGCAATGAACACAAAACCGTGACTTTGATTGCGATACCATAACAGAATCCCAATAAATGAAGCTGATTCTTTCGTCTATGTAAATTGCCCTTCGTCGGATTCACGGGCAAACAACGATCAGATCAACCACCCATATAACTTACCAAGTCAAGAACCTACCGCCTAGCCATCCATCCCACCTATTAACAAACCTAAAACCAACCGACAGTTCATCTATCCAACCAACCCTACCGAACAAACATCTAGAACACCAGCCAGTCACCTACACATCCGACCAGGCACACCATCAAACAAACGACCTACCATCCAATACAACAGCCAGTCACCCACACATCCGACCAGCCAAACGACTGATCATCCAACACACCAGCCAGTCACTCACACATCCGACCAGCCAAGCCACTGACCATCCAACACACTAACCATTCTCCCACACATCCGACCAAACAAACGACCGACCATCCACCACACCAGCCAGTCACCCACACATCCGACTAGCCAAACGACCTACCATCCAACACATCAGCCAGTCACCCACACATCCGACTAGCCAAACGACCTACCATCCAACACATCAGCCAGTCACCCACACATCCGACTAGCCAAACGACTTACCATCCAACACACCAGCCAGTCACCCACACATCCGACTAGCCAAACGACCTACCATCCAACACACCAGCCAGTCACCCACACATCCGACTAGCCAAACGACCTACCATCCAACACACCAGACAGTCACCCACACATCCGACTAGCCAAACGACCGACCATCCAACACATCAGCCAGTCACCCACACATCCGACTAGCCAAACGACTGATCATCCAACACATCAGCCAGTCACCCACACATCCGACTAGCCAAACGACCTACCATCCAACACACCAGCCAGTCACCCACACATCCGACTAGCCAAACGACCTACCATCCAACACATCAGCCAGTCACCCACGACCATTCAACACACCAGCCAGTCATTTACACATCTGACTAACCAAGCCAACAACTAAACGACCGACCCAACAACCAGCCAGCCAACCAGTTAGAAATATAAGCAGTCCACATACTAGGCCTGCACACCCCAGATCACAAACATCGCTATATTCTGTTAGTTATTTGCATGTTCTTAATTAGACATGAAGAACCAAGCCAGGCATGTTTTGGCTTGTTGTTATTTCACTAGGCAGTTGAACGTTTAGAAGTTTGCCATTGCTAATGAACGGTTAGCTGTCGATACAGCTATTGAAACCCAAGTTGCCCGCAACTGGGATTGAATCCGGTACCACATAATTATGAAGAAAGTTCGTAAGGCCTAAGCAACAGACGCCGACTTTCTATCACTTGAGATAAAACGCTGTGTCTGCCTTCAGCACTCCTGTAACGTTAATTTTTGCTAGATACATGCAGTAATTAGGTTAGCCACGACTTTATGAGAACCCAGACGGCATCGACACAAGTGCTTTTGTGTAGACTCAGGTAGAAGGGCGGCGACGAAATGGGTCGGAGTTAGGGAAAGATACTGAACAACTTGATGAAGGGACCAGAAACCTAGCGATTGTTTGAAGAATCTGCGAGCCTGTTGTTTCCTAATTTGGTTGGATGATTGAAGCTGGCGGAGTCTTTGTAAGTTAACTAAAATCAATTAGCCAGCCGCCGTCTCTACAGTAAAGTTTGGCTGCAGTCGATCTTCAAAACTCTTGTCCTGGTTGTACTCTCCCGACCTATCTTCCTGAAACTGCTGTTTGTCTCCCTCTTGATGGTATCACCTCCCTCCCCCCCCCCCTCCCCCATACACACACTTGTAGCACTGTCTAGCTATTACGTGTTTGCCTTCTTTTCCCTTCATTGTGGTTTTTTTTTTTTTTTTTTTAAGAATGTCATAGCTGTGTCCGAAATATTTAACTTTTTTTGTTCTTATTTTCAGCAACTATCTTTCTATTAATATGCTCACCGGAACCTCTATACATGTATTTGTGTGTCTAGTTTTGACGAAAACCGCCATTGTTTTCTGTATCTAGAGATCTAGAGACTAAATTCTACTGTCTAATTGTTTGTTCATAATTCTTGGTTTCTGCACCATACATTCAGGTTTTTATTTATAACATTTGATAATTTCATTTTAATGTGTTGTTTATTTCTCTATAGACTAAACTTTTCTTCCTTGCTGGTAAACATTTTTTTTTGCAAATCCTTTTCTCTATTTTCTTTTTCACTTTTGCCGTCATCGGTTACTACCTGTCAAAATAGGAGAGACACCTGTCAAGGCACACACAGCAACAAACAAAAACACCTGCCTGCAACATCAGAAATAGCATCGCCATCCACCTGTGTCTGTGTACGTCACAGAGTTGCCAATCTAATCATCTGTTCTGTTCAATACTGTGTAATCTGTCCCATATTATAAACGAAATTTAACCCATAACCTTTGACCTTGATCATCAAGGCTCGTGTAAGGGTCGGTTTAAGACGTCCTTATGTCTTCGGTCTATTTATTTCCTACTGCTGTACTTATTCCGTTTCTTCTCCTGTTGTCCCTAATATTTTCTTATCTTCTTTTTCTTATAATTTATAAAACCACCAGTAGTCCATACATTAAATAAAACATAATTGTTATAAAGCTAGTAGAACATCATAATGTAGCAAGTCTGTTGCACAACTTTGCTCCAAATAACTTTGCTCCTATTGTGAAATAACACGGCCTCTTCATTCGTTGCCAAGTACCTTTCGTATAGATTTTTATGCACAGAACGTCTTTAAAGCGCCTTTACATTATGTGACCATCGTTGCGTTAGATCAGTCCTCGGTGCTTCTTTGTAGATATATCCTGCCAACCCGCCTAGAACTGGGTAAACCTGAGTAGAATTTTGTGTAGCTTTGACGAGTGCCTTTATTTTTTTATCTTGTTGGATTGACATCCAAGATGCGGCTCGTCAAATAGCTGATATCAATTTTTCAGATAGAAAGCTGGGCGAGAAGGCATTTAGCCAGTCGGATGTGACCAGAGGCTTTGGCCTGCGCTTTACGCTCAGAGGAAAGGAAAGACGGACATACAACTAGACTACGACTGGCATCATTAGTACTGGAACTCGCGCTGGCTGCTGAGGATAGGGACGGAGCGCGTATGGGAATGTACCGAGTGCTTTGATGTAAATTCTGGACTCAGTTCAAGTCAACTCAGCCAGTCTTGTCTGTGGCCACGTTAAGTCCATTTGCTATATATAGTACTGCATTGTACTTTTTTTTTTAGGGATTGGATGAGTTGTATGGGAGCTGTCTGATCCTTTGCTGTCAGTGGTAGGATTCTTGTAATGTCAGGGATGGTCAAACCTTCATGGAGTACTCGGGGGGGGGGGGGGGGGGCCAAACAAGCACAAAAGTAAAAATAGATGGTAGAAGTGATAGATGATGATGATGATGATGATGATGATGATGAGCTTCACTTAACCCTTATATATCCAGTTGGTATCTTATCATTTTCATTGTTACCCCCGCTGTTTGTATTGCTTGTGCATACTTCAAATAATCCAATAATCTATTCTTATGCTATGTTTGAGCAGAGTAGTGTGCACGTCTATGGACTGACTTCCACAAAACGGATATGAAGAAGATACAAACGAAATATATACATATATGGTCTGGTCTGGTAGTCTTAGTTTCAGCTTCATAGCAAACGGGTTGCCCCATCTTTGCTCCGCTCCTGTGCCAGCGAAAAACACTCAGAATGTCTATCACAGTCCCTTGTGGAAAGATTGACAGACTGCTGTCTCAGCATATCTAGCATACACTCGCATTAAAGCATATGGTAGCCATCCGAAGTGCTAACACAAACAGTCCAACATTAGAAATGCAGTTTATCATTGATAATAGCAGAACTTGTCGTCAACAGATCAGCAGTTGTCCGCGTGATCAATTTTAATACGGGTCCCGCAAGCATTGAACGACAGGCATCGCGCCATTTTCTGAATCTACAATTCACACCACCACGTTGGTCACAGTCGAAAAAAAAAAAACATTCCAAATGCAATCCGCAGCTCACAGGGTCACGCCATGCATTCAACTCAGAAGCTGGGCGACGAAACTATATCCAGTCTACAAATGGAGCAAAAATGCATCGGCCACCGTCCGGCAGAAGCAAAAAATTTGCCTCTGTTCCGAACGGCGCCGCTGTCTAGCGTCCATTTTAACCGGAAGTCCTTGTATATACATATATACAAGGGATTTCCGCACTCAACACAAACAGAAGACACCGGATAACCACTCGTGTTGCCAACTGGAGACGCAGGCCGGATAAAACCAGCAAGTACTGTCGAAGATCGAAACAGATAAGGGTTCCAAATTTAACCACTGGATAAGACACTAAGGTCAAACGAGGTCTAGGTCACATTTTCTAGAATATTCAGCAGGAATGCGCATACATCTGCTGACCTTTTCTCCGTTTGTTGTTTTTGGTGTAGCTACATTTCTGTCTCAAGTACACTGAAGGGTTTATTTAGAGCTGTCGTGACCCAAGCTTAGTCCCCGCGACTCGTATTTTATAATGTTTACAAAGTACTCATCATCATCATCGTTATCATCATCATCATCGTCGTTATCATCATCATAAGCATCAACACCTTTGTCATCATCATTATCATCATCATCCATCAACATCCTGCATCATCCAACATTATACATCATCAACAATAAGAAGTTACCTGGTTCCTGGTCTATTTCTCCGTTTCTTTCTGTCTTGCACAATCCTCTCGATATCATAAATGGGATCCATTTCAGCAGCACTAGTCTCTCTCTCGTTAACGCTCATTTGACTTTTCCCTCGACTTTTTGTCTCCGCAATTTATTTGTTTCCTTAAAAGGGGGGGGGGGGTGGCTGCTTGGTTTCGATGCATGGTGTCCACCTCGAGTGCTAGAGGTTCCGGGCTCAATGACCAGTAAAAGCTAGGATTTTTCACGTGGACTTTGACTTCTACATAGATTATTCAGTAAAGTCTGGGAGACCGAAGAAATACCAGCAGACTGGAGAGAAGGATATCTTGTAAAACTGCCCAAAAAAGGTGACCTACAGGAGTGTGAAAACTATAGAGGAATTATGTTGCTGTCAGTTCCTGGAAAAATATTAAGTAGAATTATTTTGGAAAGATTAAAAGATGCTTTTGATAAAATGCTAAGAGATGAGCAGGCAGGTTTTCGGTCAAACAGATCCTGTACTGATCAGATAACCACATTACGTATTATAATAGAGCAAAGCATTGAACTGAACTCACCACTTTACATTGGATTTATAGACTATGAAAAAGCATTTGACAGCATTGATAGGGAATCTCTCTGGAAATTGATGGGGCACTATGGAATCCCACAGAAAATTATCAACTTAGTAAAGGCAACATATAAAGACATGAAATGTCGAGTTCTTCATGAGGGAAAGCTAACAGATGCATTTTAAATAAAAACAGGTGTGCGACAGGGATGTCTTTTGTCGCCTCTCTTATTTTTACTGGCTATTGACTGGACTATGAAAACAGTAACTGCTAACACCAAGAATAGAATACAGTGGACCCCTACAAAACAGCTTGACGATCTGGACTTCGCTGATGATATTGCTCTTCTGTCCCATTCACGGAATCAGATGCAAGATAAATTAAATATACTTAATGCGAGATCACAGCAGCTTGGTCTGAAAATCCATAAAGGAAAGACAAAGATAATGAGAATAAATCAGGCAAAAAGTACTTTGGTTTCTCTAAATGGCACCCCACTCCAAGACCTGGAGACGTACACCTATTTAGGCAGTAATGTAGATAAAGATGGAGGAATTGATAGAGATGTTAAAATAAGAATACAAAAGGCAAGAGGGGCTTTCATAGCACTAGGGAATTTGTGGAGGTCAAAAGAAATTAAAAGAAATACTAAACTAAAGATTTTTAATTCTAATGTCAAATCAGTACTATTGTATGGGGCGTAAACATGGAGAACAACTAAGGCAATTACTAATAAATTACAGACATTCATTAACTGGTGCCTGCGCAGAATAGAGGGAATAAAATGGTATGATAGAATAACTAATGTAGAACTTTGGGAGAGAACTAAACAGGCTCCAGTGGATCAGGAGGTAAGGAAAAGACGCTGGCGTTGGATTGGGCACACACTGAGAAAACAGGAGAACAGCATAACTAGAATGTCTTTGCATTGGAACCCACAGGGGCATAGGAATAAACGAAGGCCAAAAAACACATGGAGAAGAGAGCTGGAGAATGAGTTTAGAAAGATTGAGAGGACATTGGGAGAGCTCCATGCAATGGCGAAGAATAGAACGACTTGGCGTGAGTTGGTTGAGGGCCTATGCTCCATTGGGGGATAGAAAGGCAGAAGAAGAATTCCTTCTGGTCTCTGGGTAGTGAGATTGGATGCCCATGTGCATTGTTTCTCGCGTAAAAAATTCTTTGGCAGTTGGAAATCGAAAAGAGAAGCCTAACCGCGTTGCCCGGGCAAAATTTGGAGTTATAAATCTACCTAAAGTATTTCAGACTTGAGTTAGAAGAAAGAACAGAGTACTTATGGGTTACTACCTGTGTGCCATAGTGTTGATCTGTTGTTTAAACTTAACAACGGAGACATGGAAACTGTTTCAATCTTCGATTGCACGACATTTTTATCCGGTGTGTTTGCTGTTAGCAACAACGGTGGTTACGCAGTGTTTACTTTTTATGTGAGGGGGGCAATCCGGTGTGCATGTTCCGTTTGTGTCATCTTCATATCCGCTCAGCGTAAGTCAGTTGACAGACATGCGCACTACTGAGCTCAAATATAACATTCAAATAGATTTTAGAAGGTTTCAACTAGGGCTCTACCGAATAGTGATTTTCACTACTCAGCCGAATAACGAATAGTGTATAGTGTATAAAATACAGCTAAAAAAAAAAAAACAGATACACATATATAATGTCAAATATACGCAGAACTTTTACTTCACATAAAGTAGCACAGCATAGTCATCTTCTTCTTTAGCATTCTGAGCCCTTGAGATTTACTGCTGCATATATCATTCGTCTCCATTCATCTCTCTGGCTGGCCTTATCTTCACAATTTGTGACACCAGTTGTTTGCAGGACTGGCTGGACATTATCTCTCGAACTTCTTTTTGTCTGCCTCGTGGTCTACGCCCATTTCTCTCTCAGGTGTATACAGTTTTTACTTCTCTTACCTATACATTTTTTCAATATGCCCCAACCATTTTAGTCTGTTAGCTCTCATGATGCCAGTGATCAGTGGTGATTTAAACAGATTATGTGTTACGTTATTGCTTCTCACTTTCTATTCCCAGCTGTTAGCTCTTTGATGGGTCCATAGATTCGTCGTAAGACTGTTTTCGAAAACCTGTAATAAGGCCTCATCTCTTTTATTTCTGCTTCAAGTTTCAGAGCCATTTAAAACGACTGGTCTTCTTAAGGTTTTATACCCGGCTAGATAGCGTAGTTGGCTAAATTGGATTGCGCGGTGACCGGGTGACGAACTCCTTGTGGTCGGGTTCACGCCCGGGGCTAGACAAAAAAGCCACATTTCTCCAAGATTTACGGTATTTATTATGGAATCACGGCCGAAAGGTTGCGATATCCATAATACCGAACCTAAGGGTTAACAACTCATGACTTCTGGATACAACGTTTTATATATTTTGATCTTGGTGTTGCGAGACAGACACTTTGATTTTATCAGATGTTGAAGGGCATAGTATACTTTATTTCTAGATTGTATTCTAGATTGCATTTTTTCTCTCTGCAAGTTGGGGCAGTTGAAGTTTGCACCGAAGAACTTATATGTTTCCGTTCGTTTGATTTTCATATTATCGACTTGGATGTGGCCGGAGTTTATATTTTTTCCATGTCTAGTTAGTATTCGTACAGAATAGTAAACATTTAAAAACATTTTATGTTTTGTATCCTTCAGTCAGTCTATGGTAACTAATAACTAGGAATGAGAGAATCCTAAGTATTATAACAAGTAACTAAACTTGGAAATTTCCATTGAGAGCTTAGTTAATACATGAAAGCTGCATTAGCTTTCAACAAAACCAATCGTTTCATGCTGTCAGCATTAAGGCCGTGTACGCAGAAGCAGCTCTTCGGACGAATACCGAATAGTCAATAGGTCGTCTATTCGGCCCCGAAGCGAATACGAAGCGAATATTCGGTACAACCCTAGTTTCAACTATGCCCAGGCTACACAATCAGCCCAGTTAGTAAAGGAAATGACGAGATACCAACTGGATATATAAAAGTTGGGTAAAGATGATGATCGGCACCATTGTCCACCACTGTTGCCGCCCTCCCTCTCTCTCCTCCCCTCTCTCTTTCTGTGTGGAGGATGGCAGGGAAGTGTGTTTGTTTCCCCCCTCTGAGCTGCCACCCGAGAGTCTGACAATCCCTGACATTACAAATATCACATCCTTAACAGCAAACTCAAAGGTAGCCTCTAGATACTGAATTTCGGCTATCCTCCGAATAACGGTCCCAAATTATCGAGGCCGAAAAAATACCCTAACAGTGCCTCAGTCACATGTAAATTGCCAACTTCCGGCGACTACAGCCACCGCCGAGAGCGGGGCTAAACTAGATGGCTGGGACTCACGAGAAAATAAAATGAAGGAAGCTGCAGGAGATGCGGTTGCTGCTGCTAGTGAGTCCCAGCCATCTAGTTTAGCGCCGCGCGTAGCGGCGAGGGAGATACTCTCACACATTTACCTATACAAAAGCCTTTCTTGCCTTTTCTATTTTAATATCCGTGTATATCTGCATATTATTATTACGCGCTTTATTAATGATAGTGATGGTGGTAATGGTAGTGATAGCAGCAGCAGTTAAATGCCTTAGGTCCCCTGAGACGTCCTTAGAAAACGTGTTAGGGACTAAACCCCCTTTCCCCTCCCCACCCTACTTCTTTCTCACCCAAATCCCCGCAAGTTTATGTGTTTGCCTTAATGTTTATGACCCACTGATCATTCCTCCCTCTCTGTATCTTTTGCAGCAATACAGTCGTTAGACAACCTCAGCGAGCAGATCTCCCAACAAATCGCTTCCATCCAAGCTCTCCACTCGGCAGAAGATGGATTCAAGGTGCCCGTTGAGTGTGTCCAGTCCTCCCTCATCCTCATCAGACGACTGCTGCTGGACGCACAGTCCCAGTTCCGTCACATGGTAGATGAGAACAAACAGCTGGGCGTTCATATTGATACTTCTATACAGGTCAGTCTGTGCTGTCTTCTCTTTGTCAGGCAGGTGCCGTCTTCACAATGAAGGTTGTTTTAAATTGTGTCCAACAATACTTCATTTTTCTCTCGTCCTAGTTGTACTCGCTTAGACTTTTCTTCTATCACCAGGTGCTAGCATCCTTCAGGTATCATCAATTTCATTGTCAACATTTGTCATGTCATTAAGCATAGGCTGTCGTCTTTCGCCGTCGTACACGATTGAAAGAATCAAGGATTGGGATAATGTTGATGCCTCGCCCCCCCCCCCCCCCCCCATCCTTTACGCAGAAGGACCTTTGTATTTTCAGTCTATTATATTCTTTGCATCAAGTGCGTCTTATACACGGAATCGACTTATACTCTGGAAAACACTATACTTTTCCTTCCCAGTCACTTACTAACATTCCATACCCCAACAAGACTGCAGACACCTGGCCGGTGCAACCATTGCTTATGTCCAAGTTAGATTTTCAGATGAGACTGGGATTGTCCGGTTGGCCAGCCATCATGACAATTTTGTAATCTCAGGACTAATTTGACTTTTGTGAGAAATAAAATATTGTAAGTCTAGCACTAGTTTTTAGTGCTTTATTAATATCCTACCCCCCCCCCCCCCAGATGACGTCACACGACAGAGCAACATTTTAGAGAGTGGTAAGACTAGGTTTTCTGGCTTTCTGATGCTTTTAACCACCCCAAAACTATATAACTGGCCCTAACCCCAACCCATCTACGTCCCACGAGAGAGTGCAGCCTAGGTCCCACGACTGTAAGCAGCCTATCTACCAACCATTAAAATATTAGACTGTCTCGTGACCCGTGGATTTCCACTGTTTGGAGTATGTTATTATTCAAGCGCCTAATTTTGTTGTTGTTTTAATCTGTCAGACATTTCCTGATGAAATAAAAAGCATCTCTTGCCTTTTCTGTTTCAGTATCTGTATCTGTTGAAGATAGAACCTATGTTGTATGTGAGAGTCGAACAATAAGCAGACACGTTGAAAACACTTACTTATAGTGGAGATGTGGTTTTTGAGAAAAATGCAGGGCGCACGAAGGAACATCGCTGTAGCTACGGAGTTGCGTACGGTCGGCGACACAGGCGAATAATTTCTTATCAGCTATCCGTACTGGTGGCAGAGCACTTATGGTTTATAACCGTGTGCAATGAGGCTGGTTCACATCTCCCGACTTTTCTTTTATTTTGTTGTCCATACTACGGAAACATAGAGCGTGAGAACTTAGTGACCATTGGCAAGATTAATGGGAAGAAAGATCAGCATCAGAAATCAGAGAAGACAGATAAATATACTGATGGGTTGACCGCACAGTTGTGGCTAGATAAGATCACTGACATGATCAGTGATTCTGGCGATCGCATGCGATGGAGAAACACGACCACCTACGATTTAAGGAACGGCAGATTATAGATGATGCTGACAATATTTCCCCACCCTCCCTCTTAGCTCACTTTGCTATCTACTTAAGAGCGTGATCTCATTTCTTTCACCAAGCAAAACGTATTATCCTTTCCTAGTTTCAGTTTGTAGACATGAAAAGCATTCGATTATTGAGAAATTACATGTAAATGCAAAACTGTGGTTTTATAGGTGAATAATGAGAACAACATGAACGGATAGAACTTATACTGAATATGTCTTGAAAGTCATTATCTGACAGAGAGGACTGACTTCTGGTATAAGGAGAAGTTTTAGATTAATAGATGTAGTCTCTAGAGATGTGGATGTACAGAGTATAGGGCTGTCTTTCGTGGAAACAAAAACAGATACCGAGGTCCTGAATAGGCTAAGTCTGAACTAGAGACTTGCTGAAGGTAATGATAATGAGACAAGGGAAATATTTCCGCCTTATTAAATATCATAAAAGAGTTGATTGCGTATCCTTTACAGGACGTTACTGATCCAACCCTAGCATTTTTTGGCTGATGTGGGTTTTCTAGACAAGTTTACATCCAGTAGTTTGCCATTGCTATCTGGACAGTTGCCATCTCGATACCACTGTCAAAATTATTGCAAGGCGCAAGGCCTGCTGCTTGAATCAAACCCAGCACCCCATATTACGATGCGCGTTCGCAACGCCTCGGCCACAGACGCCGACTTCAAGATATTAACATTAATAAAAAAATAATTTCTTTTTCTCCTTCAGTTCCTCCTTCACGGCTTCGGGTATCGACAGAGATATAAGGTTCTGTTTCTTGCTCTTCTAGCTGTCTCGGAAATAGACATATCGTGCAGTTGTAGTTTCTCTGATGCTTCATCTTATTCTTGGTCTACCTTGTACTCTGCATCCTTCTCCTCTTTCGGTGTATGGCTTGTATGGTATGGTGTCTCAGGGCAGTCTCTCGTGGTGGGCAAACTACTTTACCTGCCGTCTTTGTATGCGATTAGAAGTGGTTCTTTTTCTTTTATGGCTTTATTTCTGATTTGATCTTTTCTGGTAATTCCTGCAGCCCTTCTCAGATATCGTATTTGTGTGGTTACTAATTGTCTCTCTTTTTTTTTTAAATTGAAAAAAAAAAAAAAAAAAAATTTAAGGCAAGTGAGCAACAGACAAGTGGGATGAAAATATAGATAAACAGACTAACGTAGTCTGAGAGAGTGAATTCCCAGGGAAATAGATAACGCATTGTGAAGATGCATTGCATCCAACCTTTATTGTGGAGAAGGCACCTGACTGATTGAGTACTCAACGGGAAGGTAAATAATAGACCTTAAAGACGATGAAGGCTAGAGGCAGAGATACCAAAAGAGACATTGGAGAGTATGTTGTTATGACATGGAAGCATATTTACATGTTAAAAAAAAAGAATAATTGACAATATACAAGAAGTAGATTCTCAACAATCAAGATGATCAGTGTTACAAGTAAAAGGTCCCTGTGAACAGCTTCTACCCATCTGGCACCAATCAACACTAAAATAGGTGATGTGGTCAGCAATACCTGAACATGACGTGTTACCAAATTTAGGCTGGGTCGACATAAAACCCAAGGTCCATTTTAAAGGAAATTCATCCTCGATGAGGATTTGAACCCTAGACATGTAGACCTAGAATTTCTGGTATAGCCACTACTACAGTGGCTGAGATGTCTGGGACATACTGGATGTAGAATGGTAGAATCACTAAGGACATCCTCTATACCAGATGTGCACGCAGAACTCAAGTCCTGGATGAAGACCAAAGGCCAGGAGTTGATGAACAACCAGAACTTTCTGCCAAGGTTTATAGCCATTGTACAATAAGAAGAAGAAGAAAATAAGAACACAACTTTCCAACTGTCCTTTCAAAAGCAAACATAGAAGAAGCAAGAATATTGCTGTACACTTGATAATTAATGTTATATTAGAGCAGCGGTTCTCTGTGTGTCTCGACCCTTGTGTGGGTCAAACGACCCTTTCACGTGGGTGGCCAAAGACCATCGGAAATCACATATTCACTGAGGTTATGTTAAAGCGTAAAAAACTATTGTATTGTTGGGTGTCGCCACAACATGAGGAACTGTATTAAAGGTTGCTGCATTAGGAAGGTTGAGGCCGCTGCTTTAGAGGCTTCTACATTAAAATCTTTTGGGATTAAACTGAGACAAAAAAATTAAAAAAAAATCACATTGTATTAATTGAGATCTATATTTCTACCCAGGCTGTAAATAGAGAAGTGAATATGTTGAGGACAGAGCTGGCGTCTGCTAAGAACAGACTGAAACAGATGAATGTTAGAGAACCAGTGGGCAAAGCTGACAAAGGAGTCCAAGTGGATGAGCAATCTGGTGCCTGTAAGTGAGATTTTACAAATGTGAGGTTGTTAACTAATGTCTATCCTCTAAGAATTAAACACGTTTTTTTACTGTATTTCTCATGTCAACTTACAGATGTTAATCATGAGATCTTACTCAAACAAATCTGAGCTTTTGAACTAATATGCTGGGTAAAAATTTCTTTGAATACCTTGGACTTAAAAGACACAAAAATTTGACATGAACACCTTACATTATCTGAGCACAGAGGAGAACTGGCTCATAAACAGGATCCAGTAGGGATTTTTGGGCCATGTTAGAAAAAAGGTCATGGTGGCCTGGAGAGAGTGGAAATAAAAAGTACATTTTCTGAAAAATGAAGCAGAGGCACACATCTGCGAAGGTGGATACAAGACATTGAAGAAGCATTGGCTGTAAAATCACATAGGACTAGAGAAAGCTGGTTAGAGAAAGAGTGACCATCAGGCTTGCTCTGCTGAGAATGACCTCCTGTAAATGATCTGCTGATTGATAATGAAGTTGGTTTGCTAACTGGCCTAATGGCTAAGAATGCTGGGCTCTTATTTGGGAGTCACAGGTTCAAATCCTTGGTAAGATAATTGAATTTTGATGTCGTTGCGGGGGTGGGGGTGGGGCAGGGGGATCCTAACCTGCCCAGTACATGGCAACAGAACCAACCATGTGCTCCTAAATCCTCAGTGCTAAAACCTTCTTTCCTTTACCACTGCAGTGTTGGTAAATAGTGGTAGTAATGATAAATGATGGCTTACAGCTCTGTAGATTAGCAACTAGAGTTTGCGATGGCACAGTAGCCAACAAGAGGACAGGGTTACGAATAGCAGCATTAGAGAGAAAGTTGGAATAAGACAATCTCTAGATTATATTGATAGACAAAGAATGAAATGGCTGGGCCATATAGTGACACTGCAGCCAGACCAAACTGTGTATGAGCAGAACGTCTGGGAGGAAGCCGAGGAAAGAAGAAGAAAGAGATGGATATTTGGTGTAGTTGAAAACCTGCAAAAAGATCAACAAATCCATCACCCAAGCAATCAACAGATCCATCACCCAAGCAATCAACAGATTCATCACCCAAGCAATCAACAGATCCATCACCCAAGCAATCAACAGATCCATCACCCAAGCAATCAACAGATCCATCACCCAAGCAATCAACAGATCCATCACCCAAGCAATCAACAGATCCATCACCCAAGCAATCAACAGATCCATCACCCAAGCAATCAACAGATCCATCACCCAAGCAATCAACAGATCCATCACCCAAGCAATCAACAGATCCATCACCCAAGCAATCAACAGATCCATCACCCAAGCAATCAACAGATCCATCAACCAAGCAATCAACAGATCCATCACCCAAGCAATCAACAGATCCATCACCCAAGCAATCAACAGATCCATCACCCAAGCAATCAACAGATCCATCACCCAAGCAATCAACAGATCCATCACCCAAGCAATCAACAGATCCATCACCCAAGCAATCAACAGATCCATCACCCAAGCAATCAACAGATCCATCACCCAAGCAATCAACAGATCCATCACCCAAGCAATCATCAGATCCATCACCCAAACAATCAACAGATCCATCACCCAAGCAACCCGAGAAACACAAAACAAATACAGAAAACCATGACACTAGGCTACAACCTGGTATCAGTGAGGTGACGAAAAAAAGAAGCAGAATGTTCTAGGAAGTATAGGCAGATGGCCTGATGATGGCTATTTTGACCCAATGCCCACTAATCTAAACAAATATGAGTACAGCATCATATGCCTGACCTCCTACTGGTGTAAAAAAAAAAAAAGCATACTTTGTTATTTATTCTGTAGCAAATTAAATTTTTTTTTTTTATATCTCTGTTTAAATTTTTTTTATATATAAGTTTTTTATTTCTACCCCCTTTTTTATCTTTTCCAATTTTCTACCCTCCCAGCTCAACAAAAACCTGGCAAATCCAACAACAAGGAGGTAGAGGAGCTAAAGCTGACAATCCAGACACTGACCAGAGGAAATGAACAACTGGTAGAGGACTACAGACATCTCTTGGAGGAGCATGACAAGCTCAAGCTGGCATATGACGATCTGCGGGTTTGTGGATAATTTATTTTTTTAAGGAGCTGATGTGATTGACCCTTCTTTGTTTTATTTTGGTAAATGTTTCATAACTAGCAAGACAGATTGGATATCTGTTTACCCAGGAGTAAAGCCTAGTGGAGCATGTCTACGCCATCTTTGAAGTCAAGATAGGAGACATTACAACTAACTTCTCATATGAACAATAAGTATAGATACATACCTTGAAGTCATCCATAGGCTGGCCATCCTTGTACATCCTCGGTTAACCCTCAGTGTCGTCGTCACCGCGCTGAGGTACACCACAACAGCAACCATCCATAGGCTGACCATTCATGTACATCCTCGGTTAACCCTCAGTGTCGTCGTCACCGCGCTGAGGTACACCACAACAGCAACCAACCATCGGATGGCCAAGCCTAAGTGTCCGACAAAACTAGATCATACGGATCAAAATCTGACCATCAAAATTTGTATTGAACTGAAAAAGACCGAATGTCCACACCCAAAGACCCCACTCGCCCGAGTGTTGGGACAAAACTGATAACTATATGCCTGATGCAGGATGATGTAAAATTCTGTCGGGCTAACGGCTCGTCAAAGAAATCTAACGTGCGAGGAAAAAAGAATGTATCTATCTGTTTGGTCACAAAAGTCCAAAACCCACGGGCTGCTCCCCGCTGACTTCCAGAGGGCGCAGCCCCTGTCGAGCGGGAGGCTTGATACGGTTGTGAGGTTAAGCAGGCATGTGTAGGACGTGACGATTCCTTGGGTGAGCCCAGAACCAGAGCGCTATGTGCCGGCTCTGCATGCATGGAAGCCTCCTTGGATGGCGGGGAATGCCCATGATCTGCCCCTGCCTTCCCTTGAGGGCTAACTGTTCCACAGGGGGCTGCCCCAAAGGGGTACTCCGAGGGCAATACCTGCGGCGAAGGGGACAAAGTGGACACCACACAAATCAGGCAACGTCACGACCCACACAAAACAATGGCCACAGTCAACCTAGAAATAGGCATGACGTCTTCCTTCGAAGTCGGAGTACAGCTGCCCATGAGGCAGGGAAATGAAAAACGGTTGTACACGCAAAAATCAGGTCCAGGTGAAAGCCAAAAGTCCAAGCGGACGATTAACCAGGACCTTCCACTGGAATTCACAGCCGGTGATCGATAAAAAAAAAAAAAAATACCTTGAAGTGGTTGTTGAATCAGAGGATTGAGGATTGACTAATGTGCAGTAATGTCAGTCTGATAACATCTGAGCATGGTGATCTCATCATTTTTTCTATAAAACCATTAAAACCACATCTCTGCAGCTTTCTTATAATTGATCACTAATATTCTTAATGCCCATGATTCACATCTATACATAAAAAGTGTGTGTTATTATAGCTCTTAAGAACTTTTTTTTTTCCACTTAATTACATTTCCTACAGGTCACATTCACTTCCCTAAGCAGATTGATATCTGAGACCTTACAGACAAGCTTAACTTCTTACCTCCCACTAAAACACTAAAAAAAAAAAAAAGTTAAATAAATGTGACAAGAGGTTGTACAGCTTAAAACTGGTTTTAATATGGGAATGACAAAGATAATGAGAATAACTAAGTGAAGTCATTCAAATCAACTATCTTGGTAAACTCACTTGAAGATGCAGGTAAAATCATACAAATATCTGCCCAGTGTCTTTGAAAACTGTGATTAATGTATTTACCACATTTTAGGGCATTGTAGAACTGGAAAGGGGTCGTTGGGGGGTGGATGGGGGGGGGGGGGGGGGGTCTAGACCCTCCGCAGTTATGGCCCTGTGGTTACTGCAGTCAACATTGCCTGTGCTGGTTAGGTCTTTCTTTTTTTGCCCCTGACAGAAAGTTATTAGCCAACAGTTTACTGAGGGTTTCAACCTGGGTCTCCTGACTGAACACCTACTGTTTCTAGCTGCTCAGCCAGATGCTCTTATATATCTTGTCACTAACTTGGTTTGAAAAAGTCAACAGATTTACATACCTAGGAAGTAAGATGACATCAATAGGGGACTTTGCACCAGAAAAATAATCTAGAATAGCACTGGCATCTAGTGCCTTTAAGAAACTGTCAAACATCTGGAAGTCAAAGATACTAAGTAATCACAAACAACTTCAGCTATTGTGTGAGTACAGTGCTAACTTACACATGTGAGAGTTGGAAAGCAGTGGTAGCTCTAGTTTATAAAAAAAAATATTTCTTTACAATTTTGAGAACAAATGTCTTAGAAGAATACTAAATCTTCACTGGAAAGATTTCAAATCCAATACACAACTAAGACAAGAGACCAAGCAAGACAATGTGTCCACTTTTTTTTGAAAATGTCTCTGGAACTACATCGGCCATGCACAGAATGGATAAGACAAGGCTTCCACATCAGGCCCTTATATGGACACTGAAAAAAAATGGAGAATACTGAGAAAGACTCTACATAGAAACATTATCAGAGAAGGCTCAACTATGGGCCTAACAAACATCCAAGACCTAAAGCAGGTGGCAATGAACTGCCAAATGTGGAGAGCTATGACCTCTTTCCTATATGCCGCCCTAAGCTCAAGAGAAAAGACTAACTAACTAACTAGGTCAAATTGAAGGAGCAGACAACTTGTTCTTCTTCTCTCATCCTACTGCTTACGCTGCAAAGAGACTTGGTGTGAGTTATTTGAGGGCATTTGCTTCATTGGATGATGAAGGGCAACAGGGAAAAAACAAAAGAATATTCAGAAATATGTTACCATTCAGCAGGACAGTTTCATGCTACAACAAACCAAAGTTCAAAGGCAGTTGTAGGGGCTTTGGCTGTAGACAGGTTTATCTTGATTTAAAAAATGGTATGTGTTCAAACTTTAAAAACAAAAGCAATGGCAAACTACTAAAAGTACAATTTTCTAATTAAACTAAACCAATAAATCCTGGAATTGGGTAATGATATGCTGTTAAGAATTTGAAACTGTTATTTTTTCTGTTAAACAGCAGGACATATTTGCCATAACATTTCACCACAACCACACACACTCAGACAAACACACAAACATACACGCACACACATACACACACGTGCACACCCACACGCACATATGCCACAAACACATATATATAGCTGCCTGAGCTATTGCATTTAGTGCTTGGTACAGCCTTGTGAGCTGTGTTTTTCATGTGAAATACCTTTTACTTGTGCAGTGGTTGCGTCGTGGCATTCAGTATGGTCAGTTAAGGTGTGAGCTGGTGAAATACCTTATGTATTAATTCTGTGTGTGTTTGCTTATCGTGCCCGACCACTTCCATCAATGACAAAATACATTTACTGTGTGGGGATATTTCTGGATTATTCCGGGACTAATTGTTTGTTCACCAGTTTTTTAAACGAGACACTGAAGGACATTTCAACTGGTATTTACTTGCACAGGAACGGAACAAGTATGAGGAAACCTGATTGCAGTGAAACTGAAACCTCAACTAAGACTAAGACCAACACTAAGACACACATGTACACACATATCTTCTTCTTCTTCTTCTTCTTCTTCTTCTTCTTCTTCTTCTTCTTCTTCTTCTTCTTCTGCCTTTCTATCCCCCAATGGAGCATAGGCCCTCAACCAACTCATGCCGTCGTTCTACCCTTTGCCATTGCATGGAGTTCTCCCCATCTTTCTAACTTCATTCTCCAGCTTTCTTCTCCATGTGTTTTTTGCCCTTCCTTTATTCCTATGCCTCTAGGTTCCAATGCAAAGACATTCTGGTTATGCTGTTCTCCTTTTTTCTCAGTGTGTGTCCAATCCAGCGCCAGCGTCTTTTCCTCACCTCTTGTTCAACTGGAGCCTTTTTAGTTCTCTCGCAAAGCTCTAAATTAGTTATTCTATCATACCATTTAATTCCCTCTATTCTGCGCAGGCACCAGTTAATGGAAGTCTGTAATTTATTAGTAATTGCCTTAGTTGTTCTCCATTTTTCCGCCCCATACAAAAGTACTCGTTTGACATTAGAATTAAAAAGTTTTAGTTTAGTATTTCTTTTAATTTCTTTTGACCTCCACAAATTCCCTAGTGCTATGAAAGCTCTTATTGCCTTTTGTATTTTTATTTTAATATCTCCATCAGTTCCTCAATCTTTATCTACATTACTGCCCAAATAGGTGTACAACACATCTTGGATTGGGGTGCCATTAAGAGAAACCACATTACTATTTGCCTGGTTTATTCTCATGATCGTTGTCTTTCCTTTACGGATTTTCAGACCAAGCTGCTGTGATCTTGCATCAAGTATATTTAATTTATCTTGAATCTGATTCCGTGAATGGGACAGAAGAGCAATATCATCAGCGAAGTCCAGATCATCAAGCTGTTTTGTAGGGGTCCACTGAATTCCATTCTTGGTGTTAGCAGTTACTGTTTACCATAATCCAGTCTATAGCCAGTAAAAATAAGAGAGGCGACAAAAGACTTCTTTACTTCATCATTTTTCTGCTTCAGACATCAAGGTAGATATAAGGTTCTACTTCTTTCTCTTCTGGCTGCATCATCTATAGACACATCATGCTGTTGTACAGTTTCTCTGACCTAACCGTTCTATCTTGTTCTTGGTCTACCTTGTACTACACATTTTTCTCTTCTTTTGGTGAATACCTTTTAATGTATGGTGTTAGAAAGCATTCTCTCTAAGTAGGCAAACAATTTGATTTGTTGTATACATGTGTCTCATAGAAAACCAATGAGAGTTTCAAAAGTGACATCACAAAACTTGAAGGGCAGATGCAGAAGTTTGGAAAAGAATCTGAGGAACTCCCACACGCGGAAGGAACCAGTCTCAAATCTAGGTCCACCTATGGAGAAATCAAACTGGAGCTGATACAAGCAAGGCAAGAGCTAATCAGAGCTAAAGAAGTTTTACAAGGTAATCTGTTTGTGTTTGAGTTCTTTGAATGTCAGTTGCAAGTTGGCTACAGTCTTGTGTCAATCTTATAATTCCTTGTATGGGTTCTGGGGCACCTTTTTTGAGAACACAAGCCTGCCCCAACAAGCATGTCGTAGGAGGTGACCAATTAAAGGTGTTTCCTTTCTGCACAAGGAACCAACAGTCTGCATACAAATAAGCCAGATTTGTAAAATAAACAGATGTGCATGCACAATTCAAGTTCTGGATCAGGACGAAAGTCCAGGAGCGGATGAACAACCAGAAATTTCTGATTGAGTTTTCAGCTGATGAACGCTAAGAAGAAGGAGAAGGAATCTAATTGTGTGTGAAGAGAGCCATGGTGGTGAAGTGGATAGATGCCTGGGCTCCCAGGCTGAGTAGTCAAAGATGGGTGCCAGATAAAGGTAAAGGTCAAGTCTGGAGATGTGAACCAGCGTCATTGCACACGGTTATAAACCAGAAGTGCTCTGCCACCAGTACGGACAACTGACAAGAATTGTCCGCCTGTGTTGCTGTTCACAAGTAACTCTGTTGCTACAGCGACGTTCCTCAATTTACCCCAGAGTATCAACTCTGGTACCCAGTTTATAGAGGCTGGGTGAACCCCGAGAGCCGTTCGGTTTTGAACACCGACCGTGGGCTTCAGCGAGTCGCAGCTAGATTTGAAAGCGAGCCTCTTATTGACTGTGCTAACGCAGCGCCTGGAAAGTCAAGGCACCTATGAGTGCTGATTTGTCATGTCTTTTAGACAGTGATACAAGTGGGAACACAAAGGAAAATACTGGGCCTTCACCATGCAGTATTCCAATAGTCAGCAGTGGCTATATGCAGCCAACCTCCATTGCTGAGACGGCACAAATTTGCATGTGTGCGTGCAGTGTGTGTGTGTGTGCAGTGTGTGTGTGTATGTGTGTGTGTGTGTTGTATTTTGGTTATCAATGATATTTTCTTTTTCTTCTTCTTTGTGTTCACAGACTGTAAACTCCGGCAAAAGTTCTGTTGTCATCCTCCACCTTTGGACTTTTTCTTGTTCCAAAACCTGAATGTTGCATGCATTTCCACTATGCAGATCTAGCTTATTTGTTTATAGACTCTTGTTTCCTTGCACTCCAACTTCAAAGGAGGCCCCCAGTTTGTCGACTGTTACCACATGCTCTTTGAGGAGGCAGTGGGTTTGTTCTTGGTTTCCTCACAATGGTGCCCCAGAATCCACACGGGGACTCTCTTTATTTCCAGTTTCTCTGGAACATATGTTTTTGTTTCCATCACATACAACATAATTATTATTTATTTGAGAGTGAAGATTGCCTCTTAGCAGATACTCTATTAGATCTTTGTTAAGTCTTCACACGTTCTAGCCAATCACATATGAAATAAGGTGAATTGTTCCTATGCTTATTTGTTTTTCTTTCCTAGAAATTTTCTCAAAAATTTTAGAAACTGCCCATTGATATGAGGATAGGTTGACTCCACAATTGAACCATTTGAAAAAAAAAAAAAAAAAAATTGGTTGTTTGATCCAGGTCTCAACAGGCAGGCACCAAATAATATTGCCACTAAAAATGGTTTTCTTACTTGATCCCTACTTTTTTTTTTTTTAAATCTCAAATGCTAGGAATGTTTTTGTTTTTTAAAACTCTACAAGCTGAGGTATTTTGACCATGTTTACTGTCATAGTGACCTGGACCACTGCTGATGGAGGCCCAGTTTCCAGAAAAAGAGGCAGAGGCCGGCCTCCACGAAGGTGGATGCAAGACAATGAAGACGCAGTGGCTCTAAAAGCACATAGGGCTCAGGAATTCACTAGACACAGAGACTTTCAAGCATGCCATGATGAGAGCTATGTTCTGTAAAGAACCAGCTGAGTGATGATGGATTTCGTTACTGTCCAACCTTGCGAGGAGTCCGGCTAAGTTTTTCTCTACTCAGTGACATGAGATAATGAAATTGTATTGTGGTAATTGCCTGGGAATGAAAGGTAATTAGGAAGGGACTTTTTTTTTCACCTCATTAATTTTCCGTAAAATGTGAAAAACCAAACATTTCACATTCCATCTGTAGTATCTGCTATGAGATCACCAGCAAGAATAGCCTTTTGCTGAGAGACTGAATGCTTATACTTGGTCCAAAGAGCAGCAGTGTTGGTTACAAAAGAGTTTAGATAATCTTCTTTTTCTTTTTTTTCTTCTAATTCTTTTTCTTCTTCTTCTTCCATTTCTTCTTCTTCTTCTTTTTCTTTTTCTTCTTCTTCTTTTTCTTTTTCTTCTTCTTTTTCTTTTTCTTCTTCAGTGTTAAGAGCCATAGAGGCTCATTGCTGTAGGTGTAACCCAAAAGTGAGGCTTATGCATGTGTTTCAAAAGAAAATTAGAATTGAAAAAGATGACAGTGGTAGCCCATGCTTCAACCCACAAGCTAAATGACTCTTTTTGTCTTCTTCCCTTTGACCTTTCTGGCTTGAGAGGCCTTGCTGTTTGGTGGACTGCCCTGGCATAGCTCTCAGAAAATCAGTCTGTAGCATGTCCTTTGCAGAACCTTACTCTCATTACAAACTTCCCAAAAAACTTCTTGATCACAAGCTAGATGTCCTGCATCCTATACACCCATCTGAAGATCATCCACCACATCCTGCACCCATCTTCTCTTTGGCCTTTCTCTTTCTTCCCAAGAATTTACCCCTTCATTATTATTCCCTCTAAGCTTTCATGACATTCAAGTGACAAATATGTTTCCTTTTTCTGTGTTTTATCGTAGTTAATAGCCAGCCTTCTTCAGTATCTTAGATTATACTCATTGAAAATGTTTTTTTTCTTTTTCAGATATGAAAAGTGACAGAAAACGACTCAAGGGAGAGAAGCTTGACCTTCTGAGCCAGATGAAACAATTGTACACAACTCTGGAGGAAAAGGAGACCGAGTTACGGGAATTTATCCGTAATTATGAGCAGAGAGTTAAAGAGAGTGATGAAATGGTAAAACAGGTATTTGGTTTCATTTTGTGAAAAAAATTTTCATGTCAGTTTAATTGTTTTGTATATGATACAGTTAGTATTTTTAAAAGTCACTTGACCCTCTAAGACATGAGACAAATGTTGACTATGTTACAAATGATTTCAGGACAGTTTTCATACTCTGAGAACCATTAGAATGGAAGCACACATGAGAGTTTTCCCCTTTCTTGATGCAGAATGGAATAAAGGAATGAAGGGAGAGGAAAGAGAAGAGGGGGAAACAAACTAATAAAATTATAAAAGGTATCTTAGCTGAACAGACAGGTCAGTGAGGAAAAGAATTATAGGATGAATAGATAGAAGAATGGCTAGTTGACTGTCTGGCCAGATGAATGCAGGAAGGAAGCACAAACAAAAGTTATTTCCTTTACCTGATGCTGAAAATGCAGTCAGTAATGGAAAAAAGAAGAACAAAAAAGAGAAGATACAAGAATGAATGAATGAATTAATGAATGAACGAATGAATACGCATTTAGACTTTAAGAAAAGAATGGAACCAATCCACTCTTGTCTACCCTTCATTTGTCCGACAGAAAAAGGTAAGCAGTCTATGATTTTATAACAAACTGAACAAGAAAATGCAAAGTGTTTGAGTAGTTTACTACTGTGTCAAAATAGCTCAGATCATGGACTGCAGAACTGTGCCATGTACAACTAGTTCAGAAGGGAATACTGGTCTAATAAGTCAGCCCTTACTGTGGAAGCCCTTTGGAGATAGAAAACCAAAACCAGGATTTGCCTTTCAAAATGCCTTGACAAAAATCACTTGTCACTACACTACTAAATGAAAACAAAATACATTTTTTAACAATTAAAGGAATCTTTGTGAAATTAATGAGGGGGAATAATCAATGGAAATTAATAGAGTAGAGTAATAACTGCAGTCCTTTGGATAATCCAAATATAAAATTCATATTGTGACTCATGATGTTACCTCATGACCCTGATCAAAAAAGGCTAAAGGGATATTATGACATCATTATGCTGACATTATGACTGGAAAAAGCTAATTTTGCCCCACAATAACCTCTCCCCTTTTAACGCTGGTTTTAGTAAATAAAATCATACCCTGGTCCTCCTAAATACTGCACATGAGCACTCAAAACCAAGGTCATTTCTAGATTTGTCAGGGACCAACCACTGCAACAAGGGTGGTCTAGTGGCTTCTTGGTGGACTGCAATGCCAGATTAGTGGAGTTATTGGGCCAGTTTATTATTATGGTTCTCAAAACAGCATGTGACTAGAGAGAAACTTCAGAAGTCATGAATTGACATAAATGCACTGACATATGCTTGGTCTCCTTCTTCACCAGCCAGCAAAGAGTTTCTTTGCTAAGTAGAACATTCAATATACAAAAACACATGCTGTGCCTTTTCTTTTCATTAAAGAACAAAAGTTACGGTAATCAAAAGGAAGACAAATATTCACTGATAAAAAGATGCTAAATGCAGTGAGAACATTTGTTCAAGTAATCTGTGTACTTACACTAGTGTGTAGATGTCTTCTTCTTCTTCTTCCTTAGCATTCTAAGCCCTTCAGGTTCATTACTGCAGATATCACCAACCTTCACTCATCTCTCCGGCTAGCCTTCTCTTTCCAGATGGTGACACCAAGTGTTTGCACATCTCTGTGGACATTATCTCTCCATCGTCTTCTTGGTCTGCCTCATGGAATATGACCATTCAGCTCCCTTGTGTATACAGTTTTTTCCTCTCTGTCATCTGACATTCTCTTAATATGCCCCTACCATTTCAAGCTATTAGCTCTCATGGTGCCAGTGATCAGCGGTGATTTATACAGATTATTTATTTTGTTGCAGCTTCTCACTCTCCATTTCCTGCTCTGTGTATGGTGTGTGTAAGTGAATCATGAAAAATTAACAGACAGTTCGATACATGTCTAAAAGCTCTGAGAAAATCATTTGTATTTTCAAATTCAATTTACTACATTAAAGTCGTTTTACATTCACACTGAATGACCATAGCCAGAACTTGGCCGCAAATGTTTCCTTCCCATATCACTTGACAACGGAAGATAAGGAAGAGGAGGATGATGATGCAGCATTATTGTATGTTGGTCCTCCTGCTTTATTCACTGGTCTGTAGCCAGTGTCCATAACAGAAGCAAAGAATAGAGACACTATATTTGGCTATGTATGTCATAAGAGGAAAATTAGATCAGATGCACCACCGAATATTGACTGCAAGTTACTTCATAAACACTGACAATGTTATCCACCCCAATATGGGACGCATATTTTTTTTTAAACTCCACCCTGGGGGCCCTATATATATCTTAATTGTTGAACAGGGTTTCTGGGACTTGTGCGTGGGTGATTCTTATCTAAATGTTGACACTTTGTGTCACAGTGTTTATCACTCGCTGTGCTGTCCTGGTAGGGTTTAACATCAGACACTCATTTACTCGTAACCATTTTGTGGTGCCCACTAAGAATATAGTTATATGGCTGAACAAGGTTTTCAGGATTTGTACCTGTTTGATTCTCATCACTGAAGTATTAATCCTACAGACTTCAAACCTGGGAAAGAAAAAAGTTTTAAACAAAATCTCAACAGCTCTAGTGATGACCAGGAGCCGCCATGATGTAGCAGCTGGACACTTTTAGGTTCAAATCCAAACAACAAAACACACACAAAAACCCCTTGGCTTCCAGATTCAGTTAGCTTTAAATGGGTACCAGGCAAAGTCTAGGGAAGTAAAAGTGGCCATCTGATGCTTACCATATCATCCACGAAGTGTGACATGTCAGCAGAGTGGCAAGCTTCACTAGCAAGGTCATGGGTAGTGAGCATACTTTGGATCTTTTCTCCAGGCAATACTGGTGCGGTGGGGGAATGAACAGGCAGACAGACTGGCTGGATCTGCACCGCTGGGTGGTGATCTGATACATGACATTACTGATACAAGGCTGATGTGGTCAGAGCCCTTTTGGAACAAGTAATGAAGTCAGAAGAAAAACTAGATTATTATGGGCTGGAGAGAATGATGCACACAGGTGTGACCAGAGGGTTTGGCAGGCACACTACGCTCAGAGGAAAGGCAAGATGGACATACAACCAGACTACGACTTGCACCATTAGAAATGGAACTCTGCACTGGCTGATGGGGACGGAGTGCATATGGGAATGCCCTGAGTGCTGTGATGTCATTTCTTGACTCAACTCAACCCAACTCAGCCCACCAAATGTCAGCTAGACTAAATAATATAAGCCTAGCTCTATATGCCCAATACATCTGAAGGCAGGGAAAAGGGTCCTTTACATTACTTTTTAACTAGTAATGATCCTCTATTATTTTTGAAATATCTACACTTTCAAGCCAATTACAGTCTGATACCAAGCCAAATACCTTCACACCAAAGCACATGACGTTATCCCTTCAACAATGATTTAGGAACTGACATCAGTCTTAATCCAAACTGTTCTAGTAGCACACACATCATACTGTTCTAGTAGCACACACATCATACTGTTCTGGTAGCACACACATCATACTGATCTAGTAGCACACACATCATACTGTTCTAGTAGCATACACATCATACTGTTCTAGTAGCACACACATCATAATGTTTTAGTAGCACACACATCATAATGTTCAAGTAGCACACACATCATACTGTTATAGTAGCACACACATCATACTGTTATAGTTGCACACACATCATACTGTTCTAGTTGCACACACATCATACTGTTCTAGTTGCACACACATCATACTGTTCTAGTTGCACACACATCATACTGTTCTAGTAGCACACGCATCATATTATTCCTCTCATATGTTCTTTCTTGCTGTATCTAAAGCTAATTCCAGATGCATTCAACCTTACACATATTTCATCTAACATAAAATCTTCCATCAAGACTTATTTTAAATAGCCTTCAGAATGTCTACCTTGTTCAAAACGAGTTTTCCTACTGCTGTTGCACCAAAAGAAAATCAAACAAATCTGCTCTTTCCTTATCTTAGACTCCTGCATATCCCACATGGTATATCCACATAAGTCTGTAATGTCGATGTGCTGATGAGTTGCATCTGATCATGCCACAAGTGTTGATTTTGAACCTTCTACACTACTCACTGAGAATCCGTCACTATGCTTTCTCTGGTATCATATCTTTCATCAGCATTTGCTGGTCTTCTGAAGGTTTACTTCAACCAAATTATGAGAAATGAGTTTTCAAGCCAAAAACTATCATCATCATCAAGTGCCTTACCAGCAGGTGTAGGCATTCATGCATATCCACAGATCTTTGTCTTTGGTGTTCTGGACGAATTCCACTGATAATATTCCTCCATGCCCTTGGCATAAGCCTTCCACCATCATTTTCTATTGTTCTGCACCTGCCTCTTCTTTCAGTGATTTTTTTTCAGTGGTCACAATATTTTTCAGTGCTCCTTTTCTCATCACATGACCAAAGAACTTTGTCTCCTTCTCATTGTTGTACATAGTGTTCTACTTTCATTAGCCATTTTCAGGCAATCATTGTTAGTTATTAAAACAAACAAAAAAACAAAACAAAAAAATTAAAGTACTCATTCATTACCTACCACTGCTGTGTACAAACATGAATAAACATTTCATTGTGAGAAACAATATTCCCTTCATTGTTATTATTCGGCAGTTTGCAAAAGAAAAGGAAATGGTCGAGAGAGAGAAATGGGAGATAATCAACAGGGCTAAAGATGCTGCAGAGCGAGCTATGTTTCTGAAGGCTCAGCTTGAAAGCAAAGAACAAAGCATCAAGGAGCTGGAAGCTGAGCTCAAGGAGGTGGGTTCAACTGTATAATAGAATGTAACTCTTATTCTTCTCCTTTTTTCTGCCCTTTATCACCCAATGGAGCATAGGCTCTTAGTCAGGTGTATGGGAATACCCAATGTACAAGGACTCAACTGTGATAAGGTAACACAACATAGACTCTTAACCAGCTCACGCCATGTTGTCCTATTCTTTGCTATCATTTGCCAGTACAAACATCTGGGCACTAAAAATGCAGTTCATTGTTGATGGAATCAGTAGTTTCAACATTTCAGCAACTGCACACAAAGTTAACTGCATAAGGTATGTGTACTACCAATTCTATGGTACCAGGTCATTAGGGATTTTCTTAATCTGCAGTGTACCAAACAAACCATGTTGGGCATTTAAAAAACATTCCACATTAAATCCCCACTAATTATTTTCAGAATCAAAAACTTGCCATGACTTTTAAAAAAAGTAGGCCTGCCTATTCATTGTACTGACTAGAAGTGTGCCAGACAGGGGTTCAGATTCAATCCCCAGAAGTTCCTAAAGAAAGGTACCTCTAGGGGTTACTTAGGCTCATTGAAACTGTTAACACAAATTCCATAATTCTCTGAGAAGTGTGTCAGCAGGGTCCTACCTAGAGTTATTGGTGCACATGGCGACTGGAAAGAAGGGGGTGGAGGGGAGGTGGGAGTAACTTGCATTAGCCATTACTCAATATTTATTGTTTCTTACATTTAATTTCATAAGTTCATAAAAATAAAATCTTATGACTATTCAATTAATATTATTTGAATTTCTTTTCATATGAAATTAAATTAGTGGGTTAACAGATCTTTAATTAATAACTCAAGACACTTTACTGGCCCAAGATCAAAACTACAAATGCTGTTTTTTTATTTTGCTTTTACTGATGTAGACTGGCTGATGAGGTAGTCAAAGTCAATAATTGTCTTCAGCATTTCATTCTTCACAGAGATTAAGAAAACAATTTATTCTGGTGATTCACTAACACACCCTTCTCAGTTATCATCAAAAGAATCTCAAAGAGCTTCCAGATCCAGTGTAGCATCATGAAAGTTCATTCTACCTGTGTGACCCTGTAGAACATCATTAATGCAAATTAGTATCTTGTCTCAAAATCCTTGTGTGTGTCAGAAAAAGAAAAAAAAAAAGAAAGAAAGCAAGATATTCTACAGTTGTGATTTCTCACTGCTGTTTGCATTGGTCTCATGTGTATTGTCTTGACAACAACAGAAGTGAACTTTAAAAGTCTTTTTCCAATGCTGTGTTGAACTTGAGAAGAACTCAAAGAGAGATGTAATAATTTTTTTTTTTTAAATCTAAAATTATTGGTTCCTGCTTAGCTGCATGTTCACTTACCAAGTTGAGTTAGTGATTATCACTTTTGATATACACAGCCAGCTGGTTTCCTCACTATTCTTTGTTGGACCCCTTTATGGTTCCAGACATCATAGTAGCTATGTCAATGCACTGTGATCGAGAATCTTCTTCTCTAGCTGTCTTGAACCAAGCTCTTAGCATCCTACTGGATTAAATAGATAAGACCAGAAAAGAACTCATTAAAACAGATCTCTTTCCTCTTAAAATATACTTTTTTTTTTAAATAATGTAAGCAATGCTGATCATGGGTGAGTGTTTGTACTTTTGTAGAGTGGCACCTTCTGACCTACTTCAACAAAATGAAACTCACTTTTGAGTTTTTGTGTGTGCCCCCTTCAAGCTGCACCCAGGACATCTGCCATACTTAGGTACGCCACTGTGTGTGGAAAGTGGAGATGATGAGGAAGAATGAAAGGTCACATCCCGTAATTTATCCAACAGGTTCAGATTTGCGCTGAGAAAAATACATGGTGGTGCATCTGCCTTTGCCCTGGTCAAACAGGCAGTTACTTTAAAGTGGTTGATTTTTTATTTCAGCCGAAAAAATGTATTTGCTTCTTTATATTAAATTGTTACTTTATTGTGCTCCTAACGAGATACCAGAAAATATGCCGGGCAATAAACAGTGTAATCTGCAGTTTGTCTTCTTTGTTTAAATTTATTAGAGGAAACCCTTGCTTTGAATTACCTTAATGTTAATATGCAAAGTCTTTTGATAATTTGTAGGCAAAAGAGCAACTAGACAGTCACAACAGTACAACACTGAGCTCCTCTACTGCACCAGCCAGTGATGGAAACATCAACAATGATGCAGAAGATGAGGACGACGATGAAGTTTTTCCTTCAGACAATGGCTTCTCAACCATGGAGGAGTCCTCTGTTCTCAACTGCATTTTCATCCAGGATCAAGAGAATGAACTAGGACAAGGTTGAAACTACTGATCTTTTTTTTTTTTGGTTTTTTTTGTGTGTGTTTTGTTTTATGTGCTTGCAAGGGAAGTCATGCTAATACATTTCTCCTTCTTTATGTTCAACCTTTGGAGGGTGGTTGGTGGGTGTTGTGGTTTAAAGCTAGGCTACATTATCTATACTTTCAGCCCAAACATTTTAATTTCAGCAAACCATTACTTGTTTGTCTTTTATGACATTCAAGTTGGGGGACAGTTTAGTCTGGTCTGTTTGGTCAAAAATAGGGCCCCAAAACCCACACAGGGAGTTAACACAGTGACCAGTATATTTACCTGGCTATGTTTGTTCCAATCTTCCTTGAAGCTGGGATCCAGATAAATAATTATGCTTTTATTGAATAACTCAGTCTAATATAAAGTAAAAACCATAAATAAGCCTGTTTGTTTAAACTGTGTTCATAATTTTTTTTTTTTTAGAACATACAGTCATCAGCTCATTAAAGAGCAATATATGGGGTGTGAGGCAGTTTGACCATGTGACGAGAATGCCCAGGTACCAGCTGCCACAGAGGATCAAGCTGAAGAAATATAATGAACAAATAGCAAATGGAAGACTTTGTTAAATGTGAAGCAATGGTATCAAGAATAACTTTAAAGACAAGAAGATAACTTATACCATAAGAAAGAATGAGCACTCCATATGAATAATTCAAATTAGATAATGTACTGTTTAAAACAACTGAATTCTACACTTTCACCCAGAGAACTCTGAAAAAAAATGGGGGGGGGGGGGGGAGGATGGGGAGATATCTGGGAAAGAAATGTAAAACAAAAACCAAGTTTTACTCAAGTCACTAATAAAATCATTGAAAATGTATTAATCATATTTCAAATTTATTTTTTCAAAAATATATAAAGACCTCCTGAATGTTTGCGCAGGTGCCAACTAAACCAGCTGCATTAATGATATATCTTGTAACCAGGTAATGTTAGGCATATATGAAGAATTGGACTCAACTGGGAGTGTCAGTTTTTTTCACTCTCTGGAGTAAAAGATATTCAAAAAGTAATAGAGAGAGCTCAGTTTAGAGAATTTAAAATAAACAGCTAAAGGCAACTAGATTTTCAGATACCCACCGACTTGTTTTTGACTTGATATTATAATTCTATACTTGCCCACTCTACAATTTGAAAAAGAAACCTGGCCTCAAGAGCAAAGTGTGCAGAGCAAGCTATTGAAACCCATGAAAGATCTGCAGCTGACATGTGAGTTCATAAAGGTAACCCACATGATTGACCTGAGCATTCGAATCAGAACGCAAAGAAGAAGAAGAAGATACTGTAGTAAATCTTTTGTTTAAGGAACAATTTTACTCATTAAAAAAGTGTTCTTTTTCTTTAATCCTGGAGCAAATTTGGCTGTTTATGTAGTCCTCAGCACAAGTCCAATCAGCACCACTGAATCAATTGATGCCAGTGGTCCCATGTTCAAGTGGTTTACCCAAAGCTCAGACTTTGAATTGCCTCTGGAGCCCAAACTTAGCAAGCAAAAGAAGAAGAAAAATTTTGGATCTCTGTCACGAGTGTTCAGCCGCAGTCGTATGCGCCGCTCCCTTGCCCTGCCTCATGCAGAGAGTGTCGCTTCAGAAGGTAAGTGCAAAATGTTACAGAAACATTCTTAGAGTACCAGGGATTAAGATGAGGAAATATACTGACATTCTACAATAAGTGAACATCAAAGAAAACTGGTTTATAGACTCTATAGTGTCTCAGATACTGAAATAATGTGCCTCATCAAATGCATCAGTGGCTTACAAATGAGCTGAGTTGAGGTGTCTTCTTCTTCTTCTTCTTCTTTGCATTCACCAGCTGTAAACTCTGGTGGAAAGTTCTGGTTGTTTGTCCACTTCTGGACTGCAGTCCTGTTAAAAAACCTGAGTGTTGCATGTGCATCCATTTTACAGATCTGGCTCATTTGTATGCAGACTGCTGGTTCCTTGCCTCTCAGGCAGATGCATCCCAACTTTGAAGAAAGCTCCCAATTAGTCGACTTTTACGACATGCCTTTTGGTAGGCAATGAGTCTAATCTTGTTTTTCTTATTATAGGGCCCACACAGGTTTGCTTGGAATAAGGATGGGCACACATATAACCAGATTGTGACAGGTACCATCAGTACTGGATCTCTGCGCTGACTGCTGAAGATGAGGATGGAGCATGCATGGGAATGCCCCGATTCCAAGCAGTCATGTAGACACACTCCTCCTAAAATCCTCCAGTTGTCACATTTCTCTAAGGACATTAATAATATTGGCTTAGGAAATAAAAGGCTTGGATCCTGGAAGAAAGAGGCTGCGGATGATGGAAACAAGGCACTGAAGACAGCTTAGGGACTCAGCGCTGAGCATCCTTCCACCCCTCAACCATGTATAGACATTCTCTTTTAAGCATCATTCTATACATTTAATATTATTTCAAACATGTTAATGTAGTTATTTACAATTCAGCACAGTATTATTACTACTAATAATATTGGGTACTTAAACAAGATTTTATTTTTTATTTTTAATTGAAAGTCCTTCCTATAGGCCATAATAATAGAGTGACTTTCTGCATATGGCTTTTTACAAGATAACAATGAATTCTGCATTATTTCTTTTATATTTGCTTGCACATACCAATGTAATAAATGCTAAATAAAGCACAAAATATGACTAGAAAGCTCAATGGAGGGAATAGAAATGATGCACACAAACACAACCGTAGCGTTTTGACCAAAGTCTTTATCAACGGAGTACTAAATACAGCACAAACTGTGACTAGAAAACTCAATGGGCAAGATAACAGAGCTAAGAAAAAAATCAAGGTCAACATGAAACCAAAAAGTATGTAATGCGGGAAAAGTATAAATAGGAAGGCTTCAATACTAAATGAAATAATAAAGGCAGTGTATGTGTAATAAAGGGTAAAAAATATGAATAAGTAAATAAACCAATTAAATTAAATAAAGCTGTGTTGAATATTGATTTCTCCAGGACTTAGAACACCAAATCTACAGATGAAACAATTTTCTAATGAGTAGCGGCTGGTTTGATAACCGGAACAGGATTTAATAGCAGTGACTGGGATATGATTTTTTCTTTGGCAGTTAGAACTGTTGAAATAGAGGGAGACAGGTTTGACAGCATATTCTGAATGTTAGCAAGATGTTCATGGAAGCGATATGCTAGCTTCCTACCGGTTTCCCTAATATATGCCTTTTTACACCTTTTGCAGATGGCATAAATTAGGTTAAGCGATTCACAAGAAAGTGCTTCTATCACTTTCAGTTATGTTTGTGTGCATCATTTCCACTTCCTATGTTGAGCTTTCTAGTCATATTTATTGTTAAATTTAGCATTTCTTGCAATCAGATCGACTGCAGTCACCTCTATTTAAGAGATAGCCATTAAACCTACATCTCTTTTCAGAATCAAACACAAAGCTATGTGTCCTTAGCCAGGACAACTATCAGGAGAAGCTGAACATCATAGAGAAGATGGTTGGCGTCAACATGAAAGACTGGCGAGCACCACAAGTTCTTGCCTGGCTGGAGATCACTTTAGCCATGCCCATGTATGCCCAAAACTGCCTGACTAACGTCAAAAGTGGAAGGGTAAATCCTGCTTGCATTCAATGACAACATTTAAGTTTCCGGGGAGCCATTCTTCTTCCTATGATTCTTTTCCTGTGTTCCTCCTCTTCCTTCTATATTTCCTCCTCCTCCCTTTTTTTCTTCTCCTTCTTCTATTTCTACTTCTTCTTTTTCTTCTTCTTCTTGCATCCACTTTTATCCACCAAAAACATTACAGGAATTAACTATAAGTGCATGAAAGATAGATTAAAATACAAATTTGCATTTACAGAGAAATACTTTGGAATATAAGGAAGTTAATCACAATAACCAAACTATGTATGGAAGACACTTACAAAATAGTAACAAATAAAGACAGAAAGTCAGACCCTTTTAAAAAAACATCTGGTTTAAAGCAAGGTGATGATCTGTTCCCACTTCTTTTTAACTTGGCCCTAGAGAAAATTATAAAGAAATTGAAATAAGAGTGTACTTTAGGAGAAACTACAAGAATACTTGGTTATGCAGATGACATTGACATAGTTGGAGAAAATGAACTAGACTGTAAAAACAGTAATTCTCTCTAAAGAAGCAGCTAACAAAAAAATGGCTAGTTATCAGTCAAGAGAAGACATAATAGACGATAATAAAAAGACAGGGAAAGGATATAAATTCTGGCCACATAGGAGTCGATAATATAAAAATCAAACGAACAGAAACATATGTTATTGGATGCAAACTTCAACTGCTCCAACATGCTGAGAGAAGAAATACAATCTAGAATACAAACTGTAAATAAAGTATATACTATGCACTTCATAAAATATGAAAAGAAAACTGTTTGAAGGAAAAAAAAAAAAAACAGAAACACATGAATGCAATGGAATATGGTTTTCAAAGGAAAAGAAACCACCCAGAAGAAAAACATGTGCTTGTATCCTTGCAAAGCTGAGGGTGATCTTCACAACAGCTGCAAGGTTCATGGTTTGTGCAATGCTCACAACTAGCAGTTCTGCTGAGAGAGATTGAGTTAAACTGGATGAAAGCCAAAGAACAGAAAGTCCAAGTCCAAGTCCTTTTGAGAAAAAAAAAAAAAGAAAAGCTCGACCACGTTCAGACTGCTGCTAGCTAGCCTAGGCTGCTAACAGTCTCCGCCTATATTTGTGGTCGAAGACAGACATGCTGCTTTTATACAACTGGATGGTCATTTAGTGATGACAAAATAGAAAATATTAAAATGCTTTTAGGAATATATGAACAAACCAGAAGAGCGAACAAGTCACCACAGTCTAGAAATAATGAAGCATATGGGAATGATCTGAGGATCTGGCAGATACTCAACATTCAAAGAGGCACCATTCTTCATCTTTTTCTTCTTAAAGTTGAATGGCTGTAAACTCCAGCAGACAGTTCTGGTTGCTTGTCATCTTCTGGACTTTGGTCTTCTTCAATATTTTGAGTTTTGCATGGACATCAGATTTACAGATCTGATTTATTTGTATGCAGGCCCTTGGTTTCTCACTTCTAAGTCAGACTGCACTCAGACTTCGAAGAAAACATCCCTGCTTAGTCGCCTTTTACGACATGCTTGTCAAGGGTGGTAGTGGGTTTATTCTCTTTTCCCTTAAAATGGTACCCTAGAACCTAGAAGAGGTATCTGACACCACTAAAATAAGAACACCCCACTCACTGCTGAAGATAAGGTAGAGCATTTATGTGAATGTCTTGAGTACTGTGATGTTAGTTAACTCCTTAAAAATCTTTGAGTCCCAGGGGGTTTGGCATCAGAGGCCCAAGGAGCAGTCAAGAGAGACGTAGAGACTTAAAAATTGGTGCATCTTGCCCTAATTGGGCTTCTAGGTAGGAACCTATAAACGTATGATGCGTTCCTTGGGACTAAAAGAGTTAAGTTTGTCCTGTTGACTACAGAAAACCCATGTTTGCTATGGATTTATTCTGACCCTTGTCAATCTGCAGGTACTTCTGGGCCTCAGTGACAGTGAGCTGAGTGCAGCTCTGGGTGTGGTGAACCCCATGCACAGACGGAAGCTGAGACTGGCCATAGAGCAACATCGTAATCCTAATGACATGTACGTACTTCATGTATATTCTGTCTATGAAATATGTATGCTTGCTAACCTTTTTTGCCACTTGAATGCCGAAACTAAGCTAATCATCTATCCCCAAGTGAGACACAATTGTTTTTGTTATTTTAAAGCCCCACTCTGGCTGTTGCCTGGGGTACTAATACAACCCAACCTATGGGTTGAACGGGGTTTCTGGAACCTCTCCATGGATGATCCGAATCTGAATGGTGGAACTTTGTGTCACCTGATGTTTATTGCTCAGTTTGATGTCCTGGTGGGATTGAACATCAATCAAGTGAGACCTAAACCTGTGGGAATTCTAAGAAAAAATCATTAAAACAAAATCAACTATATTAGACAGGGTAGTGCCCTTTTTTTTTGATTACTTAATTTTTTGTGGTTTTAAAATATATGAAGATATATAAAGCGGTAATTAACATGAACAGAGTGAAACTTTAAATGGAATAATTTCCTGAGGACTAAATAACCAAAATGCATCAGGTGACTCATGCTGTGACCCCACAACCTCTATCACTGAGGCATAAAGGCACATTTTACAGCAACTTAGCATTAGGAAAGATGTTAGGGCCATAAGAAAACCCCTCCTCAGTCATTGGATACTTAGTTAGTTAGCTGCATATCCTTTACAGGACATTGCAGAACCAACCCCATCATTTTTTGGCTGTTGTGGATTTTATTAGGCAAATTTACATCCAGTAGTTTGCCATTGCTTTCTGGACAGTCGGCTTTTCGATACCACTGTCAAAACCAACACAAGGTGCAAGGCCCGCAGCTAGGATCAAACCCAGCACCTCGGCATTATGAAGCGCGTTCACAACCACTGAGCCACAGACGCAGACATTGGGTACTAATTGTTGTATATAATTATAGTTCTTACATCGAATGCCCATTACACCTGAAGACAAGGAAATAGAACAATTGAAACACTTCCCATCCAGGACACGTGTGTAATCAGTCTTAGGCCTTCACCTTAAAAAGGTAGTTGGCATGTTGTGACTGTGATTGACATCTTGGCTGCTAGATATTTTCATCTTTCGGATTGACACAGTTTCAGGAGAACCCTAGTTATTCACCTTTTACATGTTAGCTAGGGAACCTGTGAGTCTATTCTTTGTTCTCCCACAATGTTGAATGTTGCTGAATGTTGAATTAAGAATCGACATCACAGCACTCGGGACACCCCCATAAGTGTTCTATCCCCATCTTCAGCAGCAAGCAAAGAGTAAAAATTATAATGGTACCAGTAACTGTCTGATTGTATATCTGTCTTACCTTTCCCCTTGAGTATCAAGCGCTGGCCAGATCCCCTTGTAACTTCTCGCAGTGGCATTCTGCTCAGACCATAATGATCTGTCTGTTCCTCAGCACTGATTCTTCTCCAACAAAAGGTCCTAAAATCTGCATGGATATGTGTGTGTTTAATTATGTATGTGTGTAGTATCTATTGTGAAATATTTTTAATAACAGAAAGTATCTGAAGGCAAGTGAAATGGACCCAACCTGGATTGCCCATCGATTCCTGCCGGACCTTGGTCTCCCGCAGTACACAGACATATTTGAGGAGCAGCTGTGCGATGGCCATGTGCTGAACACTCTAACTCGCCGGGACCTGGAGAAGCATTTCTCTGTGCATCGCAAGTTTCACCAGTCCTCCATTTTGCATGCAGTAGAGTTGCTGCGCCGGATTGATTTCAATAAAGAGGTAAAGGTTGTAAAATAGTCTTGTCTTGATAATATAAATTGTAGGCTTCAACCATCCTAAAGTAAGCATCCTTTGAAGTCGGAGTGTATTTGCCTGAGAGGTGAGGAACCAACATGATTTTATTTGATTTGATTCAAGAACCGACATCACAGCACTCGGGGCATTCACATAAGCGCACCGTCCCCATCTTCAGCAGCCAGTTCCGATATTAATGGTGCACGTAGCATTCTGATTAAACGTCCATCTTGCCTCTCCTCTGAGCCTCGAACATCTGTCAGAACCTCTCGTCCCTGCCCCCTGCATCAGTCTCACCAGACTGTGGTAATCAATCTGCTCCTTCGAACTGTACACCCTCTCCCACAAGGCACTAACCACGTCTGCCTTATCATGTATCAGTATTCCACCAAGTTGTGCAAAGCCAGCCAGTCTGTCCGCCTGTTCATTTCCCAACACAGCGGCGTGACAAGGTGTAAAAATCTGGACAATACTCCTCAACTATGTCCACCCCAGCGAAGCATGCCACTCTGCACGAAGCATACCTGTACAGATCTTACTCAGCATGCTTTCTGAGTCAGTTATAATCACAATGTGTGTATGTGGGTTGTGTTCTCTAGCCAGTGGAAAGCTGCAGTGACCGCCTCCACCTCCATTCTTAAGCTAGATGTTGTGGTATCATATGCTAGGCTCTCCTGCACCAAACACCAACCATTAACTTTTGCTAAAAAGCCCCAAGCACTTCTTTTGCCTCTTGACACTGAACCGTCTGTATAAATGATCAAATCCTCTGAGCGAGCATTATTCTGAATTAATTGCTGAATTTCCACCTCCGTCGCACCTGCTGGCTAGTCTCTGCATTCCCTGTTCAGTGTAATTATGACTCTACACAAGTCTAAGTGTTCAGGTGGCAGTATGACCCACTCTTCTACTTGCCTTATGTTCTCAAGGATGCAAACTTGTCTGATTGTGTCTTCTGCCTGAGCCATCCATGACCTCCCTCTTATCAGCTGCTGACCCTTAAGTGCACCCAGAGCTTCATGCAAAGGGTGGTCTGTGTCTGCAGCTACCCTGAGATATGACTACGCCTGCATCACCTTGTGCCTACCTGCAACCGTCGGCAAACCAAGGATGTCTCGCATACACACCACTGGGGTGTCTCTGGTGCAACCCAGAATGACCCGCATAGCTGCGTTCTGTATGCGCTCTAGTTTGTCCATCTGACTCTTTGAGACGGTAAGCAGTCCCAGGCCATAATACACCACTGACAGGATCAGGTGCTGATATAGTTTGAAAAGCATTCTCTGCTCTATGTCAATTGTAGCCATAGTCTTAAGTGCACTAAGTCCTTTTTGGCATCTCGTCACACCACTCTCCACGTGGTCCTTAAATGACAGGCTCCTGTCAAATGTAATTCCCAGATACTTCGGTTTGCTCTCTCTGTTGATGTCTCTACCATCTATCGTGAGACTTGGGACATTAGTTTTAACGATTCTGTTGTCCAGAGAACACCACAAATCAGAACAGCCTTTTCCGGGTGGACGACAGCACTCATTGCTGTACACCACCCAGTCACTTTGTCTACTGTTGCTTGTAGCTCCTGGGCTGTTTGTTCCCTCTCTTCCCCCTGCCTATATGCAAGTATATCATCCCCAAAAGTCAGTATCCTTCCAACTCCTGGTGCTTCTAGGCTTGCAATCTTGCTCGTATACACGTTAAAGAGCACAGGTGAGAAGGTGGATCCCTATGGCAGTCCTGGGGCCAAACTGCATGGTTCTGAGGTCCATGAGCCCAGTCGTAGAGCAACCCGACATAAATACAGGACAGCTACAACCCAATTCACCAGCCATGGACTGACCTCCTTCTCCTTCAGTGCAGTCATTAAGATGTTGTATCTCACTCTGTTATAAGCATCCTCAAGATCCAGTCCTACCGCCATAGTTTCCTGTCTGTTCTGGAACGCTTCATAGACATCAAAACAAAAGTGACCGCATTTGCCAATGTGTCCTTTCCTGGCCTGTAGCTTCCCAGATCTCTTGGGAGAAGCTTCCCCTTTCCAAAATTTCTTGCAGCTTTACAGCAACTATCTTCTCCAAGACCTTAAAAAATGTGTTTTGTAAGGTGATGATTCTAAAGCCACTGAGCTTAAAATGATTTTTAAAAGGTTTTGGTAGAGGGATTAGATAGCTGTGCACCCAGTCCTGCGGTACTGATGCTGTCTTAATGCTCTGGTTAAAACAGTCGGCTATCTCTGCCAGGTCTACATCACTCAAAGCCTTTATATGACCTTCACGTGACCTTCATGTGAGTAACCAACAGTCTGCATAAAGTCAGATCTGTAAAAGGGATGTACATGCAGAACTCAAGTTCTGGAACCAGACCCAAGTCTTTAAGTAGATAAACAACCATAGATTTCCCATGAGAGTTTACAGCTCATGAATGCAAAGACAAAGAAGACCAGTAAGTTAAAGGAATGCCTACTCTACATATAAAGACTGACTCTGCAGGTTATGTGAACTCATGGTTCAAGAAACAAAGAAAAAAAAAAGTGTATACCAGCATACTCTGTGGAGAACTGAGCTCTGAGTTGGATTATCTTCACAGCACTCAGGACATAAGTGCTCCGATGTTCCCTTCAATATATTCATCAGTGTTGCACAGTTATTATTGCCAGTCATATGCTGGTTAACAAGACCTCTTGTGCAACATGTGTGCCTCTCATGCTTGGGTGTGCATATCTTTACTCCCAATTCTCATATTCTTATCAGCGGTGTGAATATTTTGCTGCCAAAATCCTCAGAATGACCTATCTTTCTAAGAGAATTGACAGTGTCTGTGTAATCCATAAGCAGGTCATCAGCAACTGATGCAGAACCAGCCAATCTTTCTGCTCTTTATTGCCAACAACACCTGCATGCCCTGGGACAAAGATGAAGGTAACTGCACACACAAGAAAGTTTTGCTATGACTAAGTCTACTGCAATTCGAGCCTGCCTTGACCGGCTGGATCATACTGATAGAATCACTCAGCACAAACACACACGGGAATAGTCTAGTCACATGCTTGTGTCACCACCATCACTTCCATCGTCATAGAGAGGCACCACTGGCTTCTTGGACTATTCTGCCTGAAGAGCAAGCTTTAATGCCCATGCACTCTTCTGTCCTGTTATAAAGGATCCAACTGTGAAGATTAGCACATCTTATCTGATTAGTCACTGATAAACACACAGACCTTAGCATTGACAGCAATAGGGTTCTGCTCCCGACAACTTACCAAGCGTATTAACACAGGAGAAGGTGAGCTTAAGTGCTTTAGGCACTGAGCAAATGTACATTTGCTGCTTGCACTTATTTTTGAAGTGTTCTGGGGCTAGTTGTTGTTCACCAGTTTTTCAGACAAGACAGTGAGGGACATTTCATTTGATTTTCACTGACACCAGAAAGGAGCAAGTATGTGGAAACTCACCTGCAGTAATGTTGAAACCTTGACTAAGACTAAGACTAAGGCACCGATATCCATTCCTCACCAGAGTGGATATCTGTAAGGCTGTAGACCTGCTTGATATCATTCTTTGCCCTACCCAGCCATGATTTGCCCCGTTTTAATTTGTTGCCCTCTTTTCCTGAAAAGCATGTTGTGCAAAGGGTGCTACACATCGGAGCTTATTTTGAGGTATGCGTGAGCCCTCAAAATCTTGATCCTGTAGAGAAATCAAGAAGGTATCTTACTGCTACATAGTGCTCTCTGTGAAGAGTTTTGGTTATCCAATGCACCTAGGTCAGATGGAGATAGGTAAAAGAATGAGATTACCACATTCAGCAATCTTACTAATTTCAATCCAAATCATTGCACTAGTCACTTTCATTGCTTTATGAATGCTAAGTAGTCTTATTCACTTGTGATGAATAAACAAAAATATCGATTGCTCAGGAACCTTTTGGCCATAGAAAGGTCACTACTGCCTGTAGTTACCCAATATTAGGGAGGTGTGGGACACAAGATCTTGTGTCTGGGGATTTAGGGCCACACGGCTAGTGAAGTTGCCAAAAACTGTGCAGGATAGTATTTTAGTTAAGTGCCACCCAGGAAAGAGAGTGACTTCCTATGCCATTCATGGCTCGTCGGGTCACAGGACCTCTCCTATGTTGTGGGAGTGTTATGATATGGGTTAGTTTGGCATCCACTTGGCATTTATAATGTTCGTGTGAGGTTGTGTTGTCATGAGTGGATCTGAGGTGCTGCAGGCACCTGTGTACAAGTAAGAAGTACTGCAGGGAGGAACACTGCAGGTGTGACTTTTCTTGAGTATCGAATAATCATCACAGGAGAGAGAGGTGAGAAGACGAGAAAAGAGGGAACGGTTAAAGCATTGGCAATAAAGAAAACATGACACCCTGCAACATAGGAGATGTCCTGCATCCCAATAAAACATGAATGGCAAGGGAAGTCACTCTCTTTTGGGGCTGAGAAGCATAAAATGAAACAATATTATTATTGCCCGCAAAAGAGACAAATGCATCACATTATGGGGGATTACAATTTGGTCTCCTGTTCTTCTTAGTGTTCACTGGCTGTAAACTCCAGCCTATAATTCTGGTTGTTTGTCCACCTCTGGACTTTGGTCTTGTTCCAGAACCTGAGTTTTGCATGCACATCCATTTCACCAGTCTCTGACTTATTTGTTTGCAGACCACTAGTTTCTTGCCTCTCAGGCAGATGCACTCTGACCTCTAAGAAAGCCTCAATTAGTTGACTCTTATGACATGCTTGTTGGGGAGGTAGTGAGTCTGTTGGAACCCTTGCAGGGACCTCTAATGATTGAAATAGCATGATACATTTTAAATTGCTATTTAGTCTATAAAATATAGGTCTAGCACTATATGGCCAATACGCTTCAAGTCTGGAAAAGGATCCCTAATGACCCATTCAAAGAAGTAGAGGAAAGAAACACAGGCAGAATACGCTAAATGGTCTCAGTGGAACCCCAAAAATATACATTTTTTCTACTTTGCATTTGCTTGTTTTATTGTAAAATTCCAAGTAAAACAGGGGGAAATTATGGGCAAAGCCTCCAAGAACTAAAAGAGTGGATGAGCACTCTATACATAGAACCAGGTTTTTATTACACCCGTACGCATTACCAGCACCTTTTTATTGCCAACATTTTTTTGCTCACCACTCTAATAGACAATGTGTTGTGAATATTGCCAGATATTTTATACACTTTTTTGGAAGTTTTACTGGCTAGGGTGATTTACTATCATGAGCTGAAAACAAGACATTTGGCTAATATTTTGAGCTGAAAACAGGACAAAACAAGCACGTCAGTTTAACCTCCACAACTCGCTCTTCCTCTTTTTTTCCGTTCTCACTTTCTAGGTCACCAGGATAAAGGGTTAATTACTTACTCTACAATAGTTTTAAAACCAGACTCATTGCCACCAAAAAGTAAACAAAACAATATGTCCTTCAATTGCACTGAAAAAAAACAAAACATGATACAATGAAAATTCCCATCAACTCATTTCAACTCAAGTATCTAAAAAGCATGAAATCTGTAAGGTCATCGTATGCAAATATATGTTTATGTTTCTGTTCTACAAGTTTGCTCCTAGATTTTTCTTTAATGGACAATGGGCACTTTCTTGGAGTAATGATGAGACCACTGGGCACTGAAAAAAACAAAAAAACAAGACTGTCCTGGTGAAACATCTTATTGTCCCTATTTTACTAGGAAAAAAAAAAACTTGCTTAGAACCTAACATACTGTTGGTTTGTTTTGCTTGGCAATATGATTAGCTTTTAACTTGCAGAAATATACACTCTTCTGATCAATTTAGTTCTAAAGAAATTGTATATCTGGAAAAAAAACAAATTCTTGAAATAAAAATTTTGAAAAAAATAAATATATAAGAACATATAATAACTACATGCAAAATGTGCTGTCTCCGCAAGGTCACTAACAACACAAGAAGAGACAGGGTTACAAATACCAGTAATAGAGAGAAAGTTGGAATAAGAACATGTCTGATTTACATTGACAGACAAAGAATGAAATAATTCAGTAATCTGGTGAGAATGCGGCAAGACCAAACTGCATACAAGACATTTTACAGCAGAACATCTGGGAGGAAGGCAAGAGGAAGACCAAGAAAGAGATGAATAAGAGATGAATAAGAGATGTAGCCGAAACCTGCAAAAAGATGAACAAATTCATCACCTAAGCCACCCAAGAAACACAAAGCAAATACAGAAAACTACAACACTGGACTACAACCTGGTATTAGTAAGATGATCACACACACACACACAAAAAGAAGAAAATGCTGATTTTTGAAAATATTATATAAATTACTATTTCACATTCTTTTGAATGATATCTTTTTTCAACAGAAACTTTACCATCGTCGAAATTTGAGCGAAGATAAAGATATTGATCTAATTGTGTGGACAAATGAAAGGTTGATGAAGTGGATTCGCAGCATTGATCTTGGGGTGAGTTTACACTGTTATATAAATATTTTGTTACATCCTTGCCAACCAGACATTGTTGATAATGTAAGTTTTTTTCATGATTTTCGTCCTGTAGTTTTAATATTGTATTTAAACATTTGTGCATGTTATTATGTGTGTGTGAGAGGGAGGATTAGAGAAAAGGAAAAAGAGTTAGAGACAGACAGGCAGACAGACTGATATCAGACATTGACAAAAGACAAGACAGTCGGACAGACAGACATAAAATACAGAGGAGAAGAGAGAACAGGAAACAGGGTGGCAAAGGCGAACAGAGAGAGGCACTGAGATTGAGAGAGCCATACCATGAGACACACACAAAGAGAAAAAATTTAAAGACAGAGAGACAGGGATAGACAGAGAGAATGAGGATAAAAAGGCATTTCAACATCTTCTTTCCCTTTCTATCCTTTATCCGCCCAAAAAGGATAGGTGCTCAAGCAACTCAAGCCAAGTCATCCGATTCTTTGCTGTTGCATGCAGCTCACACCCCTCCTCCCCCTCACCCAACCCATGTCCACCCTTCCTTTTTAACTTTACTCTAGTCCTCTTTTGTATGTGTTTTTTAGAGACAGATATATATATATGTATGTATAGAGAGAGATAGATAGAGAGAGATAGATAGAGAGAGAGAGAGAGTGAGAGAGAGAGAGAGCAGAAGTTTAACGCACATACAGCCAGACAGTTCCAATAGAAAAACACTACCTTGAGCTAATAAATTTAAGAAAAAAAAAATATTTCCTAGGAATACTGTGAGAATTTACTGGAAAGTGGAGTTCATGGATCAGTTATTGTTCTGGAACCATCGTTCAATGCTGACACTCTGGCATCTATCCTTGGAATTCCACCATCAAAGTCATACCTGAGGCGACACCTTGCCTCAGAGCTGGAAAACATTTTAAAGCCAGCCAGGTATTTTTTAGTTAATTGTCCGGATTTATTGCTTACTGAATTGATGCTCTTCAGTATAGAAATTAAACAAAGTACTAAATATTAAATAATTTAAATAACTTAAAAGTATGTTCTCAAAATTAAGAAATGTTTTGCCAAAAAGCCAGGAAACATAATAAAAGAATATTATTCATATCAGCACTGTGTTAACAGTGCAGGTTTTGCATATTAAAGGCTGAAATATGTCAAATTAACACCTGCAAGATTAATTGGCTGAAGAAAGCCACCAGTATCACCATCCAAGATCTAGTGTTTAGTAATAATATCAGACAGACTGTGGGAATAACACCTTGCACCAAATTCATTGAAGGCAGAAGATCAAATAAAATGCCCATCTTGTTGGAATGCAGTCACAACTACCAACACCCATGCTAAACCTAAAAAACATGTGACATGAAACAAAAGGCCAAGGGAAACTGGATTGATGAAATCAAAGACATTCTATATCCACATAGAATTACAATATTTAGTGCTACCTATCCAGCAGTGTATCACAGACTGTTCCTCCCAATGACACTTATCAACAAAAGTGGAAATTAATTCTGATAATAATGATGAACTGACTCACAAATTGAACTGGTCACCCACATCAGACAGAGACAATCTACATTCTTTGGTCATGTCATGAGAAGGCGAAAACTGGAGTAAATCGCGATGGTGGGATAGTTGGAGGGGAAAAGAAAAGCAGACACAGAGACTGGGAGAGAAGATGCTGGATAATATGAGGTCATGGCATGGACGATTATCTGTTTTAGAACTGATTGAAAGCCATGGATATAGCTGGGCCATAAATATGGCCTAATGACTGAAAGGGGTTTCTGGGACCTCTCCATGGGTGATCCTCATCCGCATATTGGTACTTTGTGTCATCGGGTGTTTATCACTTGTGTGATGTCCTAGTGGTGTACAGTAAAAGAGAGACAATGAAAAGGCAACTTGAAAATAGAGTCTGAAAATGTGAAAAACATTTTATAAAGAGGTAACTGAAATATTTGGGCCAAGTGAAAAGACATAACACTCTTTCAAAATCCATGCTGGAGAGAAACATCAATAGCTAAAGAGCAAGTGGTACAGAGTGATTCAAATGTAATGTGAAGACAACATCAAGAGATGGATGAACAGTTGTCTGAGACAGTATACAAAAAAAACAAGAGACAAATCAAGTTAAAGATCCCTTACTGCCAACTTTTATGGTGGAGATAGCACCTCATTGATTGACTGATGAGAAATCAATAAAACATGTGTGAGAAACTCTATGAAGATACCACCATATTGTTATTTTACATCTTTTAGAGAAAAGGTGGTCTTCATTACATTGTTTTCTTCAGTTCCAGTTTTTGTAATATATCTTTTTGTTTTCTCTTCTCTTTTGCCTTATTCTTTTATGTATGATACATTAAAAATGTTTAGTTTTACATTGAAATTATTTATTGGTTTATTTACAACAGGGCAGCTCTAGATGCTGCTGACTGCAGGGAGAAAGTAAGCAATAACAGCACATCCAGCACCAATAAAACAAGTACAGGATCGCAGGACAAGGACCTGTCAGGATTTGAGGACACAGGTCGCAGGAAATCAGTAGAGGAAGGAAGGTCAAGACTGAGTTTTAGGGTTTGTGGGAATTAACATACTGTCTGAATGAGGTTGTGTCCCCTCTTGCCTCCTCTTTTGTCAATATATAGTTCTGAGGATGATTCTTTAGACATGGTCTTTCTTTGTGGCTGGTTCCTTTAAGAATATGTGTTGGTCTTTTGTTGTGGCTGGTTCCTTTAAGAATGTGTGTTGGTCTTTCGTTGTGGCTGGTTCCTTTAAGAATGTGTGTTGGTCTTTCGTTGTGGCTGATTCCTTTAAGAATGTGTGTTGGTCTTTTGTTGTGGCTGGTTCATTTAAGAATGTGTGGTGGTCTTTTGTTGTGGCTGGTTCCTTTAAGAATGTGTGTTGGTCTTTCTTTGTGGCTGGTTCCTTTAAAAATGTGTGCTGGTCTTTCGTTGTGGCTGGTTCCTTTAAGAATTTGTGTTGGTCTTTTGTTGAGGCTGGTTCCTTTAAGAATGTGTGTTGGTCTTTTGTTGTGGCTGGTTCCTTTAAGAATGTGTGTTGGTCTTTCGTTGTGGCTGGTTCCTTTAAGAATGTGTGTTGGTCTTTCATTGTGGCTGGTTCCTTTAGTAATGTGTGCTGGTCTTACTTTGTGGCTGGTTCCTTTAAGAATGTGTGTTGGTCTTTCGTTTTGGCTGGTTCCTTTAAGAATGTGTGTTGGTCTTTCTGTGTGGCTGGTTCCTTTAAGAATGTGTGTTGGTCTTTCATTGTGGCTGGTTCCTTTAAGGATGTGTGTTGGTCGTTCGTTGTGGCTGGTTCCTTTAAGAATTTGTGCTGGTCTTTCGTTTTGGCTGGTTCCTTTAAGAATGTGTGTTGGTCTTTTGTTGTCCCTGGTTCCGTTGAGAATATGTGCTGGTGTTTCTCAACTTGTAGTTTTCAAAACTGTGGGGTGCACAACAGTTTCACTAAGTGTCAAGCAAGAATAAAACTGTACTTATGATAATATTTTATACCAATATATTTTTTCGTTTAATTATAAATAAAATATTTTTTTTTAAATTTTTTATAAAATAAAAAGCCAATGATGTTTTTATTAGCAGTTTTTATACAAGCTGTTAACAAAATCTCCTTAATTCTATCAGGTCCAATAATTTTGACAGACTTTTCCTTTACAAAAATGGCAGAGGGGGTGGTTTAGAAAAAAGGCAATTGAGAGCGCAATATAATTCCTACAAACATATATATTTAAAAAAAGAGAAATGAATAATCATTTTAAATCTGATGATATGATTTTTCTTTTATAATGTTATAATTAGTAGGATAATGAATTCAACAAGTGTTATGTTCACAAAGACAAAATTTTACTTCCCAAAAATCTTTACTTAACATGGTTTTGCAGCCACAAGAGCAGTGAATATTTAAATTTAAGAATAACACTTCAAAGTTTGTTCAGTTAAACAAATTCAAAAGTTCTGATATGTTTCTGTCTTAGGTTATCATTCAGAGGCTCTCGGTTTTCATAGAGTTCTTAACAAAATTTCAAAGCAAAAATAGCAGAGAATTGAACCAATACACACACAATTTTAACTTTGTACAGTTATATACAGACTGTAGCTGCAATTATTTCAGTGCAGCGTGACCATAGTAAAGTACTGTCTGAAACAGCATTGGATGCATTTTTGGGTGACTATCATCACATCCTTCACAAATGAAATGGGTCCTGTTGGGTTTACCTTGTCAGAAAAGCTGACAGCTCAGCTGCCACTGGTGTAAATTCACCATCTGGGGCTGCATGGTCTCAAGGCATGGTGTCTGCCTTGAGTGCCGGAGGTTCCGGGTTCAATCCCCGGTAAGGGCTAGAACTTTTTTTGGTTTTGACTTGGACTTCTAGTGATTCCCCTGGTCTCTGGGTAGTGAGATTGGATGCCCATGAGCATTGTTGCACACATAAAAAAATGCTTCAGCAGTTGGAAATCGAAAATAGTAGCCTAACGTCGCTACCCGGGCAAAATTTAGAGTATTTCAGGATCCTTGCTAGTGCTACAGAGCCTGTGCATTGTACTGAGCTTCTTCAGACTCAGACTTGAGTTAGATGAAGAACTTAAAGGGTTACTACCCATGTGCCATGATTTTGGTCCATTGTTTAAACCTCCATTACTGTCTGTCATTTATGTTATTAGAATTAAAAAACATCTGACTGAACAATTACAGAGCTTTAGCCACAGAAAGGCATTATTGACATTAATTTTAATGGGAACATATAGTTTCAGGACATGAGTTATTCACTTAATGTGCTCGGTCATGGAATGAATTAAATTCATATCCTGAGATTCCACTGTACACTTTTGAAGTAACTGAAAAGAAACAAAAACTGAGTGTATCCCAATTACAACACAGAAAAATTGAACATGATATATCAAAAAAGAATTACTGGCTGTATATATATTTATATATATATATATTTTTTTGTTTTAAAGGAATCAGCTACTCTTGTTTCTAAAACAGTCTCACTATTTATATTTATACAGGGCTCTCTTGGCAGAACTGCTGGGAAGAAAATACGAGACGACCTCCAGCTGAACTTACAGTCACAACCCACAAGACGGAATTTCTCAGCTCCAGTTTTACTCATTTCAACATTCAAGTAAATCAGGTCCTGGGCATGAAAGTCTTCATGTACACAAGATGATATATATATGTATATGTGTGACGAATATATATGTATATTCACACCCATAGACATATAGACAGCTGTATTATGACACTGTGCAGCTGCACAGGGTGGAATATTTTTGGGTTGGAAAAATTCCACAACTTATTGTTGTTAGTCTGTAAATGCATAGCAATGCTGAAGTTTTGCTAAGGGAAAAGGGGGCGTAAAATAAGTGACCACCTACTGGCATCATATATCCTGAATTCAGCCATATGATATATATATATATCTTCTTCTCACCCCACACCCATCTTTTTCTTCTATTCCTTCCTTTCTCCCCCTACCCTTGCTACAAATTTCGTCCGTTTCTTTTGTTAAAAATGCATAGATTCTGGAGACTGGAAATGACAAGAGAGTTAGAGAAATTTAAAAAGAAAAGCTCCTGGAGATATTTTGTTGGCTGTAAAAGACAGAGGGTAGGCAGGCAAAAAGAAGCATAATAATACAAGTTGGAGGACAACATAACTAGGAAATGTTCAGCGATGTAAAGCTGGTTGGTATAATATTGAACACATGGTTCCCTGAGTCTCAGGTTGTTTATAACAATATGGCACTAGCACCATATACTCAATTTGTCTTGGTTTAAAAACAAAACAAAACACATAGCAACAGAGAGATACTGACATTATAAGACCAGTGTGCTGAAAGTTGGATCACACAGGCAAAAATGGATATTTTCAAGAAAGGAAGTTTATTAACTATTTTATTATTCTGGAATATTAAATAACCTATTCAAATTGATTTCCACCATTTATGATATAAAAGTTGATTTGCTTTGCAAAATTCACATAAACAAAGCCTGGCATATGATATCACAATGTCTAGTTTGAGAATGGAGGCAGAGGCAGTCATTTCGGTCTTCCACTGGAATGCAAATCAGCTGTACACACATGTCGTAATTGTAACTGATTCACAGAGTATGTTAAGAAAGGTGGAGACAGGCATGCTCCTTGCAGAATGGCAAGCATCACTTCATAGGTCCCAGGTACTAAGCATCCGTTGGATATTTTCTCCCGGCAGATAGACCAGCTGGTTCTGCACAACTTAATGGTGAATTGATATGACAAGCTACATGTTGTCAGAGCGCTTTGGGAGTGAGTGAACAGTGTGGAGGCACAATAGATTATTACGGTCGGATTAGATTAGCGCTGCGGGGAGTTGCCAGGGAATCTGGCCGATGCTCAACACTTAAGGAAAGGAGAAACAGATTTCAATCAGACAGTTACTGGCACTATCACTTGCTGCTGAAGATGGGGAAGGAACGCAGATTGAAGTGCTGTGATGTGAATTCCTGATTGAACATTCAACACTCAGCATGAACTGGATGTAATAAATACGCATTGCTGTCAGTTTTCACACGTTCAGATTTCACTTATTTTACTGTACTTTTAGCTTGCTCCATTTTTGCCTTTAAAAAAACAAAATAATTTTGTATCAACATAACCCTTGCAAACAGCAAAGGCTGCAGAGAGGAAATCATCATCATCATCATTATGTGTCATACCAGTAAGCACTGGCTGTCTGACTTTGGCATCTAACAAGATCACCAGAGTAACAGATCAGGTCAATGGTCTTGTCTCTTTCCAGCCATGTGGCCAAGCCATCTGAGTATTTATCTTTTTGCCTTCCTCTTGCTCTCTTTCCAACAATCTTGTCAGTTGTTACTAATGGCTCATAATGCTTTGAAAAAAATTAATTAACCTTATTTTCTTTTTCAACTTTGATTACAAAAAGACCTGTGGCAGTAGCTCTATATTATTTTTAGCTTCCTTCCATTAAAAATACTATAGTTGATGATAATAATGATGACAATATTCATGATGATAATAATAATGATGATGATAATGATGATAGGAATTATTGGTGGTAATAATGATAAAGCTGATAATCATAGTGATGATGATAATAGTTCTGAGTATAATTATGATTTTATTTAGTGTTGATCAGATTATCTTATTGTGACAATCAGATTATCAGATTAAATAGGGTGGGGATAATGATGATTTTTATAGTGACGATGGTGACAATGATTATAATGAGGATACTAATTAGGACTATAACAAAGATACAGATGGCAATAGGGATTTTTAGGAATGTTAATGCTGAGATGATTAATGAGTATGATGGCAAAAATGATGATAAGTATCATATTGATGAAAATATTTTAATGATTTAATCACAACTTGAGCAGTTGTTTAATTTTTCTACAATAATCATTGTAAATGAGTTTAATGAAATCCCTGTTTACATAAAAGTGTATATATATGTATGAAAATTATTTGCCATGTCTCCTGTTGTCTACATTTGAACTTTGAGGCATTTTCAAATAAAATATGTTCCAGTGGTTTTATTGCAAACATAGCAGGTGTGGCAAAATAAAACAAAGCATCTGTTGGGTGGCAAGCAGTTATCAGAGTAAGACTCTGTAGGCATTCAGATATACATCCTAGTGTTTGTGGAGATGGTGGATGTTACTTGAAAAGAAAGACTGCCTGTTGTTTGAACAATTTTAACACTGCAGGCATGAAGTAAGGAAGTACACATGGAATGGAATTTGAACCAATGTTAGAGATCTTAGAAAGGCAAGCACGGCTTCAGAAATCCCAGACAGTTAATGTCCATTTGGGTATTTTGTCCAAGGTTCCATTGTGGTGTCAGCCTCTTGACCTAGCAAAACCTCTCTTACCTGAAGACCATTTTGCGTGGCGAAGAGTAAGAGCCTCCCCAAGGTAGTCCTGGTAACTGGGGGTGCGAATCCCCAGGCAAAACACAATGGATCTAGTGGAGCAAACCTCGATAATAAACCCGGTGCACCACACCGTACTGCCCCCTGTGGGAGGGAAGGAGTCAGAGGTGTGCTGAACAGTCTTAGGGATGGAAACAAGTATGCTAACCCCCCTGAATACCGGAAACTATCGTGAAGGCACAAGGACTCAGGACGTGATGATCCAGTTGCCCCAACTACTCATGCTTAGGCCATGCTTAGAGCCATGAAGAGCTCAGCGAAACCTGCAGGCAATCTGGTGACGGGGAATGAGCACACTGTGAGCCCCACCTTAGCTACGTGTTAAAGGGGAAGGCAGAAACACAACCCATATTTCCTTTAGAACTGGTACAGGGCATTTCTAGCTGCTGCCCGGGGAGATAGGTAATCCACAGACACCCCAGCCCCACAATGCCATGAATATGTCCAAGGTTCTAAGAATACCATAGAAAAAAAAAATGCTGAAATTTTAAAACAGCATTTTGTCCAGGAAGCTGAAATATTTTGATCATATCAAGCACAATGGCGGATTATAAAAAAAGGCAGAAGGCATGGTACCGGAAAGGAGGGGCAGAGTGCAGACCAACATGAAGATGGGCACAGAATATAGGTGACTCCTTGAGTATGCAAATACATGAGCTGGTGGGAGACCAAGTTCGTTTCAGGCAGACCGTGGTGTGAGATATTCTGCAAAGGACCAGCTACGTGATGATGATTCAGATGTGATAGGAGATGAATAGTCAGACAAACTGACTGGTTCTGCACCACTTGATAAATGCATGCATGGCAAATGAGATGTGGCCAAGGCACTGTGGGAGCACATGAACATTATTGAAGCACAAATAGATGATCACAGTCTCAAGAGAATAGTGTGGCAGAAAGTGATGGGAGTATCTTGCCAACACTCAGGGTATCAAAGATGGACATAAATCTGGCTGCTATTGATTCTATCAGCACTGGAACTCTGCACTGGCTGCTGAAGATGAGGATGTAGCACTTACGGATGTGTTCTGAGGGCTGTTATGTTAGATCTTAAACTCACTCTGGAGGGTAATGTATTTTTGTTGTGAATGATAGCAAGCAAAGAATTACAGCACCACCACTTTGAACTGTGACAGGGAACTAGCAACCATGCAATGAATACATCCTGGATGCTATGTCATCTTCTAAGTGAATAAATGTAGAATGTTGAATACAGAATTAACAACAAAGCACTCAGGACAACCAGGACACCCCTATAAGTGCTCCATCCCCATCTTCAGCAGCAAGCAAAGAGTTCCAATTTCAATGGTACCAGTAACTGTCTGATTGTATATCCATTTCACTTTTTCTCTGAGTTTTGAGCGTCAGCCAGATTCCCCTGGTAACTCCCCACAGCGCCATTCTCCTTAGACTGTAATGACCTATCTGTACCTCCGCACTGTTTACTAGTTCCCGAAGGGCCAACACAACATCTAGCTTGTCATCTATCAATTCACCAGCAAGTGGTGCAAAACCGGCGAGTCTATCCACCTGCTCATTTCCAAAAACACCGGCACGACCTGGAGATAATATCCAAAGTATACTAGCTACCTGGGACCTCTGAAGTGATGCTTGCCACTCTGCATGGAGCCATCTAAGTGAGAATGAGGCATGTCTAAATGCCTATAGTGACTTCTTCTGCTGGCGTCAGATGCTTCTTTTTTCTAACAGTTTATTTAACTCTGCCGTATCTGATATTTTACAGTTCCTACATTCGTAATCAATTTGTTAGATTTTTGTATCATTTTATGAGGCTTTGTATAATGCAGAAGGCCTATAATCCTACATCCATATATTTTTTATTTACTGTTATTAATGTTGTGATGTTGTGAGCTGTTGTCAGAGTGTCTCAGATACTTGTCTTGGATATGTGTTTTGGAAATAATTTTTGAATGCATGTCTTTGATACATGTCTTGGTTACTTGTCTGGGATGCCTGACTTAGATTCTTGTCTCAAATATTTGTCTCAGATAATGTCTTTTTACATATCTTAATATGTGTCTGTGATGCATGCCTCAGATACTTGCCAGGGATACTGCAATACTCATCTGGGATACTGAGATAGTGGTCTGGGATACCTGGATACTGGCTGGGATACCTGGATATTGGTCCAAAATACCTGGATAGTGGTCTGGGATACCTGGAGTTTGGTCTGGGATACCTGGATACTGGCCTGGGATACCTGGATATTGGTCCAAAATACCTGGATAGTGGTCTGGGATACCTGGATTCTGGTGTGGGATACACGGAGATAAGTCTGGGATACCTGGATATTGGTCTGCAATACTGAGATATCTGCCTCAGATACTGACATACTGGCCTTGATGAGATACTGGTCTTTGATACCGGAATACTATGTTTACTTGTATGGGATACTGACCAGGATACTGGGATATTGTCCTGGGGTACTGTCCTGGAGTCAGTGGCCTGGGATACTGGCTTAAATACTGGGATATTGGCAAAGGATACTGTGATTCTTGCCTGACTGTACATTATCCATGTTAATGTTTTAGCTATGTTTTTGCAATAGTTAAAGTTGACCAGTTTTATGTGTTAGTCACTCTGAGGATCTACAAACTGCTTTAATTTTTTTTTTTGTGGGGGTGGGGGTGGGGGTGGGGGGGGGCTACATTTTTATCTGTGTGTGTGTGGGAAGGGTCGGGGGGGGGGGGGGGGGGGGGGGGGGGGGGGGGGGGGGGGGGGGGGGGGGGGGGGGGGGGGGGGGGGGGGGGGGGGGGGGGGGGGGGGGGGGGGGGGGGGGGGGGGGGGGGGGGGGGGGGGGGGGGGGGGGGGGGGGGGGGGGGGGGGGGGGTTGGGGGGGGGGGGTGGGCTACATTTTTATCTGTCTGTGTGTGTGTGTGTGGGGGGGGGGGAGGCTACATTTGTATCTGTGTGTGTGTGGGGGGGAGGCTACATTTGTATCTGTGTGTGTGTGTGAGGGGGGGGGGGAGAAGCTACATTTTTATCTGTGTGTGTGTGTGGGGGGGGGGGGGGCTACATTTTTATCTGTGTGTGTGTGTGTGGGGTGGGGGAGGGCTACATTTTTATCTGTGTGTGGGGGGGGGGGGAACTACATTTTTATCTGTGTGTGGGCATACAAACTGTTTGTATTTTGTTATCTGTGTGCAGGTCAAAAGCAGCTTTTCTGGTGACTTCACAGTTTTATAGTTTAACCACATTCAGTTTGTATGGTATATTCATTTCTTTCTGTATAAGGACACACACTCTATACATAGGGCAACCATAAGTACTGTTTTCACCAGGACAATATTGATTTTTATGCAAACCCAGACCATTCCATTGATACTGAAGAGAATAAAAATTTCATTTGGGACATTTTTCTTTACTCAGAATCAGTGGATGGTCTGGGCTTATCTAAGAAATGAAAATATACTCGCAAAGATGGGAATTATGTTCACCCCTTTATATTTACAAGCTGTTTGTAAATTTTCTCCACATTTTTATCCAGGTAAGCTTTTAAAGTGTTTTTTTCTCTTCATATTTTTATCTGTTTATCGAAATATAAATGGTTCATATAGTATAAACATTTGAATGCATGTAAGGGCATACAAGCTGTTATTAAAGATTTTCTATAATTGTTTATCTGTGGAAGGGCTTAATGTCGTTTGCTTTGTGTACATTTTGTATCCATGTAAGGGTTTACAAATTGTTTGCATGAGTGCCCACAGATTATACATGTTAGGATTTTTTATTTTTTTATTATAAATATCCAGAAACCATGAGTTGTTAACTCTTTGGCTCAGTACTATGGATATCATAACCCTTCGGCATTGATTCCATGATAGATACCGTAAATCTGGGAGACATGTGGCTTTTCTGCCTACATCAGGCCGTGAAACTGGCCCACAAGGAGTTCGTCACCCAGTCGCAGTGAAGTCAAGTTTAACCAACTACACTAGCGAGCCGGGCATGCTGGGATATAAAAACAGTCTGCATGGTTTGTTCAAATTTGTGTCTGTGTATGAGTTTTTTTTAAAATAAGAATAAGCACACAAAAACTATTTTTTTTTAAACTGAAACATTGTAATAAATAAGTTGTATGCATAATACTCCAAAATATTCTTCTTTGTAAGGACATGACATTTGCACAGTATGTGACAAAACTCATACAAACCTATTATAACCTTCCCACATTTGTATATAAAGTCTGTATGGTTTTACAAATGCTGGTCTATGTGTGAACTTTTTTGTATAAGTCTGAAAATTAAATGACAAATTTTTTTAATAAAATTTGGTGTCTGAAGCTAAAACCAACAAGTGAATTGACAAACACAGAGTTGATTTAAAAAAAAAAAAATTGACAGAGAAATCAACACAGTGTGCTAAAGAAAACAAGGTCATATTAAAGAGCTTTTTTGTATAAGTCTGAAAACTAATGTGCCAAAAATTTTATAAAATTTGGTGTCTGAAGGTAAAACCAACAAGTGAATTGACAAACATAGAGTTTATTTTTTTTTTAAATTGACAGAGAAATCAACACAGTGTGCTAAAGAAAACAAGGTCATGAGACAGTTAAAGCCAGCTGCATTAACTGAAGATGGTTAACCCATGGATCACACAGACATTGTCAATGCCCTTAGAGAAATAGGATGTTCTGAGGATTTTGGAAGCAAGGTGTCCACATCACTGCTAAGAATACATGAATTGGGAGTAAAGACCGGCACAGTTAAGCATGAGAAGCACACCGGATGCACACAAAGTCTTGTTAACCAACATAGGACTGGCACTATTACCCACGCGACGCTGATGAATATGTTGAGAGGGAAATCTATGGATGTGTCCTGAGTGCTGTGAAGATAGTCTAACTCATAACTCACAGTTAAAGCAATTTTTGACACAATCAACTCAAGGGAAATGTGAGACGGGTGTACAGTCAGACAGTTACTAGTACCATCAAAACTGGAAATTTTTGCTTACAGCTGAAGAAGACAGAGCACTTATGGGAATGTCCCGAGTCCTAATATTGATTCTTAATCTAACATTTGACACATAGAAATATGCATTTGTTTGCCTAGGCAATTCTAATAAGAATTATTTTTTTCAACACTATGCTATCAGTGTTAAACTTAGACCCTTACTAAAATAATAAATGCAAAATCGTAACAACAGAAATGTCGTAGAAGAGCTGCTTGAATAACACCAAAAAAAAGATCAAATTGAAAGTTAAGAAAATCAGAGGAATATGATGCCTGAAACCTGTCATGCAGTTCATTAAAGAGCAACTGATGAGATAGTTTGGCAATCTGATGTGCAAGCCATGGTACCATCGGCCACAGTGAGCCTTGATGAAAACAATTATCCAACAGGCACATAGCAAGGGGAAGATCACAGAGAAAATGTAACAGTGGCATCAAGAACAGTCTTACAGAAATGAAGATAAGTTTACACAATCCATTGGAAAGAGCACATATAAAATCCTTACACCTCCACCCCTCTCTCCAAAACAAAAAAGTAAAACACTTAGTTAAAATAGCTTGAGAATAAGCAGAAGATTTAATAGATTGTCATGATGGGATTTCTTAAAGGATTTCCAATATGACATAAGAGGGTCACAGGAAAGTCAAGTGAGTAGAACCCAAGCTAGGAATACTAGCAGATTCCATTTTAAACTGAACTGTTGAAATATGAACACCCGTAGAAAAGGGGGGAAGGTCCGACGGTGAGAGAGAGAGATAAAGTTAGTTGGTGTTTGACTGTAAGAGAGGAAGGAGCCTGCATCCAGTGACTGGTGAACCTGTGATTGTTGAAAAACAGAACAAGGACAGAGAATGTATGGCAGTGGCAGAAGAGAAATGATTCTGATTTGTATTTTCAATCGATTATGAATCTTCATGGCACCTTGACTCAGATGCAATATCTCATCATCATCATCATCCCATTACACTACGTGTCGTTGGGTCACGCCGTTAGATCTTATTAAATGTCCATACTATTGCATTTTTCGCCTTTTCACTGTAGTTAAAGAAAGTTCATAATTGCCAGTACCTCAGCGTATGTCAAATGTATGGACCGAAAGGTAAATGAATTTTACTCTAATTGAATTTAACTCAGTTTTGTGCCAGCTGTTCATGTCGGAGTCGGAATATGACAAGTGAGAACACCAGACAACCACTGGATGACACCTTGGTTGTACAACAATAAACTGTAATTACAGAACTCTGGGGTGTTAACACTATATCTGTCCATCTGTTCATACTAACTTTCCATCAGGTCAGATGAGAGACTGATATAGAAACGAGCAGCATTGCAAGATGGAGCTTGAAACGGAGAAAAACCCTGAGATTAACGGCGGAAATATTTCAGCATCAACAGAAACGCAGAACAGCAGCTTGTCATATGTCAGGAAGGACCCAGGGACATTCTGCAGACGGAATATAGCGCCCATGAGAATTTCTCCATAAGAGGTGAGGATGAGTGGAAAGAAAAGTTCTAGTTAAGATCAAGAGTTGACCAATCATTCAAGAAAACTACCAACAAAAATGCATCATTGCAAGAACACTGAACTTCGAGAACCAAATCAACGGAGTAAATCACAGGAACGGTGATGGTTATAGGCTGGTCAGTACCCAGTGTATTGGACGGGCAGAATATAGTGGCAAATAGAATACAGCATATTAGGTGTGCATCACGGTTCAGTGAGCTATAACTGTCCTACCATTTGGTGAAGAAATTGATAGCGGTCAGAACTTTGCGTGAAATTATTAAAAACTTTCCAACCGACAGTGTCTACGATCGCTGCAGACAGCAAACAATGAAAATCTTTGCTCAAGTAGTGCAGTAGCAAGAGGCCAATTTCAACAAGCTGAGTTCAAACAGAAGGCCACAATCTGTCGACGCAGTTCGAAGTGTGTCAACTGCCCATGGAGTTGACCGGGACAGCATCCATGGTGTGTATGAGTGACAATTGACAGAAAGCAGATAGAACAGTCAACACAACAGTAGCATGAAGCTACACTGGAATAAAAGGAGCGTTATAAATAGTAACATAATAAACACTTACATATACGTGTAGAGAAATTCAAAGAATAGTTTCATTTTAGAAAAAAGACAAGAAGTTGAGTGATGTGATAGATTGCAACAAATCTAAAGAGACAATCTGAAACCTTAGTGAACCAACATAGTATGTAATAATAACTTTTTAGGAACCACCGAAACATTCTACATCTTACTGAACAAATTTGTGGTGAAAAGAATTATCAGAAGTGGCGACACAAACAGTCCGCCACAAGAATTGCAGTTCAACATTATTGAAGCAGTGTATAGAATAAATCAGCAGATGCACATGCAATATTGCAAAGGCATCACTAGTTCTGCGGCAATAGGCCAGATGCCATTTTCTGAACTAGGAATTTTCAACACATACTATGTTAGGCATATCTGAAATACCTTAAATGTTCCAAAAGAAATCTGCAGCTCAAAGTGTTGCACCAAGCACTCTGTTCAGTAGCTGGGCAAATAAACTATAGACTTTTTTTGGCTACACATACGGGAAAAGACCACATCTAACTGTGTGTAGAGGCAAATGCATCGCATAAACTAAAAGAATCAGTCTGCCTATCTCCCATATTTCTTCTTCTTTATTCTTCTTTTGTCTTTCTATCCCCCAATGGAGCATAGGCCCTCAACCAACTCACACCAAGTCGTTCTATCCTTCGCCATTACATGGAGCTCTCCCCATATCCTTCCCATCTTTCTAACTCCATTCTCCAGCTCTCTTCTCCATGTGTTTTTTGGCCTTCCTTTATTCCTATGCTAACATTATAGGTGCCAGTTCTGGAGGTTTTCCTAGCTGAAAGGAGGTATGTCAATGATCCGGACTCCTTACGGCTTTCTCCACACTGTGTCAGACTTCTTCTATTTGAAGAGCCTCCCCTCTTCTTAGTTGGCTGAGATTTACTTGCTTCTCTTTTTGACTTATCCATGGTTGGTTGGTTTTTGTGGCTATGGTTTTTACAGGATGAGGTAGCAAGCCTCAAGCCCAACCCTACCCTTAGTCGCCTCTTACGACATGCCTGGTAGAGTGCAGTGTCACTATTCTTTGCTTCCCGTGAGGGCTTGTGATATACAGGCCCCCATATTTAACTGGTAACAAAATAAATGCCAAAAGCCATAAGGGTGCAGTAATTATCGTGCTTGCCTGCTAAGAGATTGCTGTGAATCTGATAACCAGAAGGGGCAGGATTTTATTATTCAGTACTGCTCCGGTGTCAAGCCCTTCTCCTTAAAATGAGTACCAGATCATTTCTAGATTTTATTCTGAGTTGTCTGCAAAAGAAAAAGAGAAGAGAAAGGTAACTGATCACCTCACCTCATGTGTCATGACCTAGAAGGTATGAATACTATGCACTTCACACACCATGAGAAGTAGCGACAGTGGTTCTACCTTCACCCCTGTTTGGGTTCCGGTGACAAATTATGTTAGAGAAAACTGAATAGGCTCACTGGACCTTAACATGTTATGTTGTAGACGGAGCCTAATTCTGTATTTGCTGAAATCGGATATGTTGTGCTGAAGGTGGGGATATCACAGCCTAGCTGTAAACCACAACACAATATGCTAATGTTGCATGCTCTAACATTGTAAACACACAAAAAAAGAATGGGGAGGAGGACAAGAAGCAGAAGATGAAGAAGTATCAGAGCAGGACAAAGAGGACACAAGAGGAAAAGGAGGATGAGGAGGAAGAGAAAACAGAAAAAGAAGAAGAAGAAGAAGATGAAGAAGAAGAAGAAGAAGAAGAAAAAGGGGAAAGAAAAAGAAAAAAATAATAATAATAATAAAAATAAGAAGGAGGAGAAGAAGAAGAAGAAGAAGAAGAAGAAGAAGAAGAAAGAAAAAGAAAAAGAAGGAAAAAGAAAAAAAAAGAAAAAGAAGAAGAAGAAGAAGAAGGAAGAAGAAGAAGAAGAAGAAGAAGAAGAAGAAGAAGAAGAAGAAGAAGAAGAAGAAGAAGACGAAGACGAAGACGAAGACGAAGAAGAAGAAGAAGAAGAAGAAGAAGAAGAAGAAGAAGAAGAAGAAGAAGAAGAAGAAGAAAAAGAAAAAAAAAAAGAAGAAAAATGAAGAAAGAGGAGGGGAGGAAGAGAAGGATGAGAAGAAGAAGAAGAATGAGGAGGAGAAGTACAAGGATGAGAAGGGAAGGAGTAGAAAGGGGAGGAGTAGAAGGAAAAGATAAAGCAATCATTACCAAATCTGATCGCTCAAAATCTCATTGTCTGTTAAACCATGCCATTATTCCCTTCACACCTCCATTGTGGAGGATAAGATAATAATCAAGTGAAAATTCATTACATTTCTCCATTTAATATCCGGTGTAAACCCTGATTTCATATTTACTGTAGGCCCAGGATAAAATGTCGATAATGATGTTATTATCATTATAATTTGATTTTAAATTGTGTTGCTTGTTTTTAAAATTGCAGCTGCTACATCCAGTTAACTCTTGTTATACCTCTAGGCTATTGCTGTAATTATTGCTTTCACAGTCATTTATACCTTCTAGAAATGATTTTGAGTCTGAAAGAGTAATTATATTTACTTAGGAATTTCTTGTAACATACACCTGCGGTTTTGATTATTATCATCTTGTGAACTGCTCATCTAAGCTGCTCTTAATGCAATTATACCAAACTGTCCTAAATCCTTCTTCTTCACTTTCACTTCTAGAGCTTCTAGCGTCGATGGCTATAAGGTTCAGCTTCCTAAACTCCTCTGGCCACCTCGATCGGAAATCCCACCTACTTTTGTTGAGTTTCTTTCCATCTGTTCTTGATCTACCTTATATTTTTACCCCTCCTCTCTTCTGTTGTACTCTTTATAGAGTGTGGCATCACAAGGCATTTGAAGTGACCACACCATTTTACTTGTTGTCTGTATATGTGATTTAGTATTGGTTCTGTAGCGACATTACCTTTGATTATATTTCCTGATTTTGTCTCTTCTGGATACTTATTTCTCAGACATCTTTTTGCAACGGCAACTAACCTTCTGTTTGGTCCCAACATATGTGATTTACTTTTTACCAGTGTGTGTCAAGGACATACTGAGTACGTATGCAAATACAGCCAAGGAACAGATTATTTTAAACAGCATATTCATACCAACATTGTGACACCAGTGTCAAACTTGGACATTAACAAAAGCTATCTATGTAAAATTATCACCTGTGAAATGAAATGCCTGAGGTAAGCCATGAACTTAACCATCCAAGACATAGTTAAAAAGACAATATCAGACTGGAAACAACACCATGCACCTGATTCATTTAGAAACACCAGATCTAATGGTTTGGTTTTCTCATTAGAAAGCTACCACAGCAGTTACCAATACATGCACTACTCATAAAAAGATATACTGTGAAAGCAAGAGGTCATCCTAGGGGAAGATGGAGTGAAGACATTAGAGACCGTCTAGACCATGGAATGACAAAAGTCATTGCTGTAATCAAGCGATGATCACAAACTGTTCTGCTACATGAAATGTTATGCTAAATGTGGAATTCACGATGATGATTATGAGATTATACTGAGTCTCCAAAGTACAACATCAAATTAAATGGGACAAACCAGCAAGTTGATAAGTTTAAGTACTTGTGTACCCTGATAACATCAGATGGAGGATGTATTATAGAAGTTGAATGTAGAATAGCTCAAGCAAAGGCAGCATTTTACAAAACAAAGAATATTTTATGCAATCTTTCTTTGTCAATTGAGAAGTGAAAGAGAACTCTTAAAAGCCAAATATAAATCCTATAAGGAACTGAATCATAGAAAGTTAGTACATCAGAGTAAACTTATTTGGAAGCTTAAGAGATTTGGTTTTATTGCTGAATGGTGAAAATGCAGTGAAAAGATTAAAATAGTAATAAAGATGTTTTGAAAGAAACAGACTCACAGAGAACTGATTGCCCCCATCAGAAAGAGACAATCTAAATTTTTTGGTCATGTGATGAGAAGGAGAAAACTGGATTACATTATGACAGTAGGAAAGTTGGAGGGGAGTAGAGGCAGAGGGAGACTGAGAGAAAAGGTGCTGGACAGTTTGACATCATAGAATGGAGGATCATCTGTATCAGAGTTTATTGAAAGTACATGAGACAGAAGGTTGACAGACAGAAATGACTACCAGTGCCATATGGCATGGACTTTAAAAAGAAGATTATGAGATTATGCAAAAATTACCATGACATGAAAAAACATCTGTATCAGAAATAAAAAAAAATCATACAAGCCAAAAGGCTGTGGACAGACACTGTTACCAACAGCATAGAGATCATAACACCAAGGGCTGATATTGTTACCAACAGCACACAGATCATAACACCAAGATCGGACATTGTTACTACCAACACACAGATCTAACACCAAGGGCTGACATTGTTACCAACAGCACACAGATCATAACACTAAGATCGGACATTGTTACTACCAACACACAGATCATAACACCAAGGGCTGACATTGTTACCAACAGCACACAGATCATAACACCAAGGGCTGACATTTTTACCAACAAAACACAGATCATAACACCAAGGGTTGACATTGTTACCAACAACACACAGATCTTAACAACAAGGGCTGACATTGTTACCAACAACCCACAGATCTAACACCAAGGGTTGACATTTTTACCAGCAGCCCACAGATCATAACACCAAGGGCTGACATTGTTACCAACAACACACAGATCATAACACCAAGGGTTGACATTGTTACCAACAACACACAGATCTAACACCAAGGGTTGACATTTTTACCAAAAGCACACAGATCATAACACCAAGGACTGACATTGTTACCAACAACCAACAGATCATAACACCAAGGGCTGATATTGTTACCAACAACCCACAGATCATAACACCAAGGGCTGACATTTATACCACAGCACACAGATTATAACACCAAGGGTTGACATTTTTACCAACAGCACACAGATCATAACACCAAGGGCTGACATTGTTACCAACAACCAACAGATCATAACACCAAGGGCTGACATTGTTATCAACAACCCACAGATCATAACACCAAGTGCTGACATTGATACCACAGCACATAGATTATAACACCAACGGCTGAAATTGTTACCAACAACCCACAGATCATAACACCAAAGGCTGAAATTGTTACCAACAACCCACAGATCATAACACCAAGGGCTGACATTGTTACCAACAACCCACAGATCTAACACCAAGTGCTGACATTGATACCACAGCACACAGATTATAACACCAAGGGCTGACATTGTTACCAACAACCCACAGATCATAACACAAAGGGCTGACATTGTTACCAACAACCCACAGATCATAACACCAAGGGCTGGCATTGTTACCAACAACCCACAGATCTAACACCAAGTGCTGACATTGATACCATAGCACACAGATTATAACACCAAGGGCTGACATTGTTACCAACAACCCACAGATCATAACACCAAGGGCTGACATTGTTACCAACAACCCACAGATCATAACACCAAGGGCTGACATTGTTACCAACAACCCACAGATCTAACACCAAGGGCTGACATTGTTACCAACAGCACACAGATCATAACACCAAGGACTGACATTGTTACCAACAACCAACAGATCATAACACCAAGGGCTGATATTGTTACCAACAACCCGCAGATCATAACACCAAGGGCTGACATTTATACCACAGCACACAGATTATAACACCAAGGGTTGACATTTTTTCCAACAGCACACAGATCATAACACCAAGGGCTGACATTGTTACCAAACAACCAACAGATCATAACACCAAGTGCTGACATTGATACCACAGCACACAGATTATAACACCAAGGGCTGACATTGTTACCAACAACCCACAGATCATAACACCAAGGGCTGACATTGTTACCAACAACCCACAGATCATAACACCAAGGGCTGATATTGTTACCAACAACCCACAGATCTAACACCAAGTGCTGACATTGATACCACAGCACACAGATTATAACACCAAGGGCTGACATTGTTACCAACAACCCACAGATCATAACACCAAGGGCTGACATTGTTACCAACAACCCACAGATCATAATACCAAGGGCTGACATTTTTACCAACAACCCACAGATCATAACACAAAGGGCTGACATTGTTACCAACAACCCACAGATCATAACACCAAGGGCTGACATTGTTACCAACAACCCACAGATCATAACACCAAGGGCTGACATTGTTACCAACAGCACACAGATCATAACACCAAGGGCTGACATTGTTACCAACAACCCACAGATCATAACACCAAGGGCTGACATTGTTACCAACAACCCACAGATCTTAACACCAAGGGCTGACATTGTTACCAACAACCCATAGATCATAACACCAAGGGCTGACATTATTACCAACAACCCACAGATCATAACACCAAGGGCTGATATTGTTACCAACAACCCACAGATCATAACACCAAGGGCTGACATTGTTACTAACAACCCACAGATCATAACACCAAGGGCTGACATTTTTACCAACAACCCACAGATCATAACACCAAGGGCTGACATTGTTACCAACAACCCACAGATCATAACACCAAGGGCTGACATTGTTACCAACAACCCACAGATCATAACACCAAGGGCTGACATTGTTACCAACAACCCACAGATCATAATACCAAGGGCTGACATTTTTACCAACAACCCACAGATCATAACACAAAGGGCTGACATTGTTACCAACAACCCACAGATCATAACACCAAGGGCTGACATTGTTACCAACAACCCACAGATCATAACACCAAGGGCTGACATTGTTACCAACAACCCACAGATCTAATACCAAGGGCTGACATTGTTACCAACAGCACACAGATCATAACACCAAGGGCTGACATTGTTACAAACAGCACACAGATTATAACACCAAGGACTGACATTGATACCACAGCACACAGATTATAACACCAAGAGCTGACATTGATACCACAGCACACAGATCATATCACCAAGGGCTGACATTTTTTACCAACAACCCACAGATCATAACACCAAGGGCTTACATTGTTACAGACACTGTAGTATACTATGTGTCTTTGAGAATCAATCAATCATGACTGACTGACGTTTGCTGTAAGTATCGATGTGTCAGAGCATGATCTGTGAACATCACATGGATATACTATCCAGGACATGCAAGAATGTGAGGAAACGAAAGGGAGCATTTTCTGACAATGCAAAGTATAGCTACAGGAACACTCACACTGGACAAAGGAGTCACTCTGAAGACCATTTATAAATGAATACTAACAGAAGCCACTAGGTAAGATGAGATAACATTGTAAAAATTTATGAATGAGGATTTATGTGTGGATCTGGCAAGGAGGGACAAATGAGAGGAAGAGGAGGATGAGTTTATAATCAGTGTGCTATGGGAACTGTTAGCATCTACACCATTTGCTGACGGAGACGGATATTGTTTGGGTAGTCCTTGTGTGGTATGTGGTTAGTTCTTAAATCAGTAACTGCATCATGCATAAAATAAAGACTGAACAGTCCCTACAGTGTGCCTGTCATACAGGACCACAAACATCTAAACCTGAGCAAATCTTGCAGGCCTGCCCACTCTTCCTACAAGTTGGAAAAGAAACCTGGCCTCAAGAGCAAAGTGCAGAGTAAGCTATTGGGAACCATGAAGGACCTGCAGCTGACATAACAGTTCATAGAGGCAACCCATCTGATGGTCTGACATGAGCATACGATCCCAAACAAAATAAATAATCGGACTGACTTAAAGTGCCCACCTCCCGAAGGCTATTTAAGGGTTTGATCACCTAGGCAGCTCAAAGATCCACATCCAGGATGGTGAACCAGCATGGCAAATCACAGATACCCCATTGAACATCTTATTGCACCCGCGAGGGTTGCATCACCTGCAACCCTGGTGCACCCTGTACGAGGCTGGTAATACCAAGCTTTTGAAGCACTTAAGAATTTTTCTGCATCATAATTATTCCTATTAGACAACCCCTGTGAGATCATCTGAGACTGCATGACCTAATTTTTGTTTGTCTTCATGGTGGAGTTTTAGTTTGATTACGAGAATCTGCTTCCTCCAGTTCTGACAATAATTATGTGGAGAAAAAAAATATAATTAAGTGAACACGATGTTATGTGAGGATACTTGGTGTTCAGTGTTTTTATGAACTAATTTGTAACATCCAATATTAACTGCTTTTTTTTCTATTAGCCATAAATTTATTTGTGGGGATATGAATGTGATGATGTCCCCTTGGCATTTAATGTACACAGTAACGAGCTTTAGAAATAATTGTGTTTAGTTTTGATGACGACTTTGTACTGGTTTTGTTGGAATGTCAGACATTTGTGCTTCTGGAGAGTTGATGTTAATAGTGCACAAGGACAGGATATTATCAATCGTGACAAGACAGTAGATAAGGAATTTGAAAACTGATGCTGGGACAACACAGCAAGTAAGTAAGTTGATGGTTAAACATGACAGTATATAAGTAAGTTGATGGTTGAACATGACAGTATATAAGTAAGTTGATAGTTGAACATGACAGTATATAAGTAGGTTGATGTTTGAACATGACAGTATATAAGTAGGTTGATGGTTGAACATGACAGTATATAAGTAAGTTGATGGTTAAACATGACATTATATAAGTAAGTTGATGGTTAAACATGACAGTATATAAGTAAGTTGATGGTTGAACATGACAGTATATAAGTAAGTTGATGGTTAAACATGACAGTATATAAGTAAGTTGATGGTTGAACATGACAGTATATAAGTAAGTTGATAGTTGAACATGACAGTATACAAGTAGGTTGATGTTTGAACATGGCAGTATATAAGTAGGTTGATGGTTGAACATGACAGTATATAAGTAGGTTGATGGTTGAACATGACAGTATATAAGTACGTTGATGGTTGAACATTACAGTATACAAGTAGGTTGATGGTTGAACATGACAGTATATAAGTAAGTTGATGGTTGAACATGACAGTATATAAGTAAGTTAATGGTTGAACATTACAGTATGTAAGTAGGTTGAGGTTGGAAATGACAGTATATAAGTAGGTTGAGGTTGAACATGACAGTATATAAGTAGGTTGATGGTTGAACAGACAGCATATAAGTAGGTTGATGGTTAAAAATGGCAGTATATAATTAGGTTGAGGTTGAACATGACAGTATATAAGTAAGTTGATGGTTGAACATTACAGTATGTAAGTAGGTTGAGGTTGGAAATGACAGTATATAAGTAGGTTGAGGTTGAACATGACAGTATATAAGTAGGTTGATGGTTGAACAGACAGCATATAAGTAGTTTGATGGTTAAAAATGGCAGCATATAATTAGGTTGAGGTTGAACATATAAGTAAGTTAATGGTTGAACATGACAGTATATAAGTAAGTTAATGGTTTAACATGACAGTATATAAGTAAGTTAATGGTTGAAAATGACAGTATATAAGTAAGTTGATGGTTTAACATGACAGTATATAAAAAGTTTGATGGTTGAACATGACAGTATATAAGTAGGTTGAGGTTGAACATGACAGTATATACGTAGGTTGATGGTTAAACATGACAGTATATAAGTAGGTTGATGGTTAAAATTGATAGTATATAAGTAGGTTAATGGTTGAACATGACAGTATATAAGTAGGTTAATGGTTGAACATAACAGTATAAAAGTAGGTTAATGGTTGAACATGACAGTAAAAAAGTAGGTTAATGGTTGAACATGACAGTATATGTAGGCTAACGGTTGAACATGACAGTATATAAGTAAGTTGATGGTTGAAAATGACAGTATATAAGTAAGTTGATGGTTAAACATGACAGTATATAAGTAAGTTGATGGTTGAACATGACAGTATATAAGTAAGTTGATGGTTAAACATGACAGTATATAAGTAAGTTGATGGTTGAACATGACAGTATATAAGTAAGTTGATAGTTGAACATGACAGTATACAAGTAGGTTGATGTTTGAACATGGCAGTATATAAGTAGGTTGATGGTTGAACATGACAGTATATAAGTAGGTTGATGGTTGAACATGACAGTATATAAGTACGTTGATGGTTGAACATTACAGTATACAAGTAGGTTGATGGTTGAACATGACAGTATATAAGTAAGTTGATGGTTGAACATGACAGTATATAAGTAAGTTAATGGTTGAACATTACAGTATGTAAGTAGGTTGAGGTTGGAAATGACAGTATATAAGTAGGTTGAGGTTGAACATGACAGTATATAAGTAGGTTGATGGTTGAACAGACAGCATATAAGTAGGTTGATGGTTAAAAATGGCAGTATATAATTAGGTTGAGGTTGAACATGACAGTATATAAGTAAGTTGATGGTTGAACATTACAGTATGTAAGTAGGTTGAGGTTGGAAATGACAGTATATAAGTAGGTTGAGGTTGAACATGACAGTATATAAGTAGGTTGATGGTTGAACAGACAGGATATAAGTAGTTTAATGGTTAAAAATGGCAGTATATAATTAGGTTGAGGTTGAACATATAAGTAAGTTAATGGTTGAACATGACAGTATATAAGTAAGTTAATGGTTTAACATGACAGTATATAAGTAAGTTAATGGTTGAACATGACAGTATATAAGTAAGTTGATGGTTTAACATGACAGTATATAAAAAGTTTGATGTTTGAACATGACAGTATATAAGTAGGTTGAGGTTGAACATGACAGTATATACGTAGGTTGATGGTTAAACATGACAGTATATAAGAAAGTTGATGGTTTAACATGACAGTATATAAAAAGTTTGATGGTTGAACATGACAGTATATAAGTAGGTTAATGGTTGAACATGACAGTATATACGTAGGTTGATGGTTAAAATTGATAGTATATAAGTAGGTTAATGGTTGAACATGACAGTATAAAAGTAGGTTAATGGTTGAACATGACAGTATATGTAGGCTAACGGTTGAACATGACAGTATATACGTAGGTTGATGGTTAAAATTGATAGTATATAAGTAGGTTAATGGTTGAACATGACAGTATAAAAGTAGGTTAATGGTTGAACATGACAGTATATGTAGGCTAACGGTTGAACATGACAGTAAATAAGTAAGTTGATGGTTGAACATGACAGTATATAAGTAGGTTAATGGTTGAACATGACAGTATAAAAGTAGGTTAATGGTTGAACATGGCAGTATATAAGTAGGCTAACGGTTGAACATGACAGTAAAAAAGTAAGTTGATGGTTGAACATGACAGTATATAAGTAAGTTGATGTTTGAACATGACAGTATATTAGTAGGTTAATGGTTGAATATGACAGTATATAAGTAAGTTGATGGTTGAATATGACAGTATATAAGTAGGCTAACAGTTGAACATGACAGTAAATAAGTAAGTTGATGGTTGAACATGACAGTATATAAGTAAGTTGATGGTTGAAAATGACATTATATAAGTAAGTTGATGGTTCAAAATGACAGTATATAAGTAGGTTGATGTTTGAACATGACAGTATATAAGTAGGCTAACGGTTGAACATGACAGTAAACAAGTTGATTGTTAAACATGACAGTATATAAGTAGGTTGATGGTTGAATATGACAGTATATAAGTAAGTTGATGGTTGAAAATGACAGTATATAAGTAAGTTGATGGTTGAAAATGACAGTATATAAGTAGCCTAATGGTTTAACTAAACGGGGGGAAAAAAATAAGTACGTTGATAGTGATACCATCATTAAGGAAACTGAAATCTGATAATGTAACAACACTGTATTTAAGTAAGTTAATGATATACAAGACAGTGTATAAGTAATTTATGTTTGGGTGAGTCAGTACATAGACTATTTGACGTTGGGACAAGACCGTAAAAAAATAAGTTGATGCTAGGACAGGATAGTATGTAAACATTCTATGGCAGGACATTAATTATAGAGGCTGAAAACTGAGGTTACGACCAGACAGTAAATAGGAAAGTTGTTTGTAGGACTAGACAGTGTATAGGAAAGTTGTTTGTAGGACTAGACTGTATATAGGAAAGTTGTTTGTAGGACTAGACTGTATATAGGAAAGTTGTTTGTAGGACTAGACTGTAAATATGAAAGTTGTTTGTAGGACTAGACAGTATATGCGAAAGTTGTTTGTTGGACTAGACAAGATATAGAAAAGTTGTGTGTGGGACTAGACTGTATATAGGAAAGTTGTTTATAAGACTAGACAGTAAATAGAAAAGTTGTTTGTACGGCTAGACAGTATATAGGAAAGTTGTTTGTAGTGAGATACTTTTGATCTTACACCCGCCTAAACGAACTTGTTCTCTTTTTCGTTTCTTGTTACTGAGGCAGCTTAAGGTTGGGTTATGGCTCCCACTCGCCACATTGTCAGAGTTCTTGTAGGTTCGGAATCAAGGAGATTCCATGGAGCAGATTTCCATATTATCTTTAATAGTTATCTCTTCTCTTTCCTCCATTACAAGATACCCTCTCTGCTTTGCTTCTAGGACTAGGCAGTATATAGAAAAGTTGATTTTGGGACTAGACAGAATATAGAAAAGTTGTTTGAATGACTATACAGTATATAGGAAAGTTGTTTGTAGGACTAGACAGTATATAAGGAAGTTGTTTGTAGGACTAGATACTATATAGGAAAGTTGGTTTTGGGACTAGACAGTATATAGGAAAGTTGTTTGTAGGACTAGACAGTATATAGGAAAGTTGTTTATAAGACTAGACAGTATATAGGAAAGTTGTTTATAGGACTAGACAGTATATAGGAAAGTTGTTTATAAGAATAGAATATATATAGGAAAGTTGTTTGTAGGACTAGACAGTATATAGGAAAGTTGATTTTGGGACTAGACAGTATATGAGGAGACACAATGTCGCCGTATGAAAAACACACAGAATCATCACATTGAGAGCACAAACAGAAGATGATCCTTCAGTGGCAATGCGTTTAATATTGTCCCCCCTGCTCTTGTCTCATCTAAACACGCACATCTTTACATCTTTACTTTAAGCTCAGTTTAAAAAAAACCACATTATTATTGACATGGACTGTTGGCCTAATATCACCAAATTGCAAATTCTTTTCTCTACCTGGAACACAGCCTGGGTTTTTTAGGGTTAAAAAAGAGGAGAAAAAAAATCTAGGTACCGTTAACCGGAATTTCGATAAAAATTAAAAACATCAACATAAATCAGAAAATAAAAGAAATTGATTTCTTTACCTTTTGCTTTATAAAAAGTTTAAAAAATAGTTTATTTATAATAATCTAAAAATTAGGCAAGTATAACAGATTTTGAAAATTACAAATGAACTCAGATTAACAATTTCTAAGCGTTTTCTTAAAACCTATACGCGCCGGTTCTGGAGGCGCGCTCCTCTGTTGAAAACTATTTAATTAGACAAAGATGATTGTAAGCATTGTCGATTGACATCCAAGATCATGAGGCCAACAAGTAAGTGTATGGCGGCTCATTTGGAGTACGTATTGTTGGCTCTGTAGCTATGTCGATGCGAACGCTTCGTAACGCCGGGGAGCCGGGTTCGATCCCAGGAGCGGGCATTGCGCCTTGCGTTGGTTTCGATAGTGGTATCAAGAAAGCTGACCGTCCAGAGGCAATAGCAAACTACTAGACGTAAATTTGCCTAGAGAAGCCACACAACAACCAGGAGCTGATAGGGTTGGTTCTGCAGTGTCCTGTAAAGGATATGCAACTAACCTTAAATTCTAGGATGAAAACTTGATTTCAGCCAGAGAGCATGAAATCGTGTGTATCCTTTTCCGGCTGCAACCAGAACAGTTTGATACTCTGAAATCGGAAGAGCTCACTCTACACAACGCTTACAGCCTTCGCCCGAGCAAGACGTTGAACGCGCAAGCCCGCCTCGCCTGAACACGTTGCCCCGCTAACTATCCATTCGTTGCCTGATTATCGATAGCCAGCTACTGGACAGAATCGCTTGATATTCGGCTGAGTCTGTCTCGACTGAGCTATCGGAGTCGGCTGCGGGTGGGTCATTAGCAGCCCGTGTACGCATCTAGCCAACGACAACCACCAGCAACACAGATCTACAAGAAGCAACAGAGGAAGGAACAACGCCCTAGGTAATTATAATTTACATTATAAACTTTCTAAACCGAGACCTAGGGCGTGCGTTTAACCTCTAAATAAATTCGAGAACTTTTTATTATCGTCGTAGAAAATGGACACTGCGCCCATTACGATTGAATCACCAGCACAGGGGACCGCTCCTCCGGGAGCCGACCCTTCAGGGGTGCCTGTTGCCGCCTCAGTTGCGACGCAAGGACCCCCTCGCCAACGCAAGCAGCGGCAGCCTGAGACCAGCACACCAGACATCATGCAGTGCTCGCGCTGCAATAAGGCGTGGCATACAGCTTCGTCCTGCCGCAGCAGCCTCTCGTGCAGATACTGTTCTGGTACGCACGAATTCAAGGAGTGCCCGCTGGCTAAAATTGACACTAATTTTAAAAGACCGAACAGCAACCGCAAGTGCTCCAACTGTTCCGGTGCGCACGGCGCGAGATACATGGGCTGCCCGTATCTCCAGCAGTGCAAAAGATCACTTAGAACCGCCCACGAAGCAGCCAGACAGAGATACGTGGCACCCAGGTCCTCAGCAGCACCAAAGCAACCGAGTGGGAAGCCAGCACAACGGACAACAGACAGACTAACCGACAAAACGATCACAGCCGCAATGGACCCTGAAAAAATCTCTGAAATTTTAGCGGAAATCAGAGCTCTCCGCAAAGAAAAGTCCGACACCGACGCTGACAGAACGCAGATGCTAGACCTGATTTCGCAGATGCGTGACGAAATCAAAGCACTGAAAGACGACAGACAAGAACAAGTATCGCAGCAAACAAAGTGGCTAGCAGAGGCTGCACGAATGCAAGAAAACCTGACAGAAATAACACTTAAGTTACAAGCAGAGAAAGCTGCAGACGAGACCCGCCGACAGAAAGAAAGGGAGGAGAGACGAAACGAAACCGAAGCACTTAGGGAAGCCCGCGAGAGCACCTATAAAGAAGTCACCCTTATGATCCAGGCAAAAGCAGAAGCCGAAGCTGCAGTGCTGGCGGCAAGAACAGAGCGCGCCCTGCTAGAGAAAGCAAGAGAGGCCTCCAGCAAAACTGTAAAACAACCAAATACCGACAAAAGCACACTTACCGAAGCGGTAGTGATGCAGCACCAGGCACAGATGACTGATGCCACGACAATTGAAGTACGAAGCGAGACACCTACCAGGCAGCCAGCCACCCCACGCGTAAACCAGAATGCGACAGCCGTTGTAACTTGTGAGGCTGACCTCCAAGCGATGCTAGAAGATATCAACGAGCAGGTGGCTCCGCACAGGCTGGAGTTTGTCGGCCCATTCGACAAATACGTTATCAACTACGCAGAAGAAGACGGAACACCTGAACGACTCCTAAGGTACAAAAAAGTTGACCGACTCTGCAAAGAGATTAACGCAGCAGTGAGACAGCTCCGGGAGTCAAAGAGAAAGCAGGGCAAAAATGGCACACCGAATAGAAGTGGCAACCGCCAAATCTAAAGAGCCACAGAAAGAGCCCACCAAACAATCCGCCATCTTTAAGGACAGCCTTAAGCAAACAACCACCAACCGGACGGCGGGTCGACGTACCGGAGCCACTCCCACCCGCTCCGCCCCACTGGCAAATTACCACGTAATCACCATTGAACTAACCAAAATCTTAATCTAGTTTATTTTCAGAAAAAAGAAGACAACGGAAAATACCAACAGGCCGCCCGACGCCCCGAAGCAGACAGCCGAGGGCATTGCACCAAAGGGGACCAGCACTTGGGAATCCCAGTCACCGTCATGCCACCCCACCCCACCCCACGTGTATGTTAACAATTGCCTCTCACTTCTATTTCAGACCAAGCGACCTCAGCCGACCGGGATGGATCCTGCCTCTATCTGTCACTCTCATTCTCCCGACCTCACTATCACATCCACTGGCACATTCGGGCAAACTGACCTCTCATTTGCAGTCTATCTCACCTCCACTACTTCTCCACACTCCGTGGAAAAGAAAAAAAAAAAGGAAAAAAAAAAAAAAAAAAAAAAAAAAAAAAAAAAAGATTTTTATTTTTTTTTGGGCCGATCACAACAACAGATTGTGACGGCCCTGTTTGTCCTGAAAAGGAACATTGTTCGTATCGACGGAGCAACGGATATTTGTTTGGCTTTTTCCGGCGGCTTTTAGATCGGCAACCAAGCAGCAACAGGGCACCAGCACAGCGACCAGCACGAGGCAAGCCAAGCACCAGCAACAGTCAGCTAGTACCCTTCAATATCATCGCAAAGAGATCTGGATCACACCAGAACCCAAAACCGCAAACAACGCAGCACAGCAAGGAAGCAAACAACAATAATATCAGGTGTGTCTACACACCACAAATAAAAGGAAACCATATAAGACAGCAAAGGACCCTTCTTCGATATAGCAGGCCTTCGGGCGGCTGAAAGAGGATCAAGTTTGGAATTTTTCTTGGACAACTGGCAATGGCAATGGGAGCTCACTCTAGATTGCAGACCAACAGGACCGGAAGGTTTGACATCATAGGGCTTAAAGTTAAAAGTTAAAAAGTTTGACACCATAAGGTTAAAAGTTAAAAGTTAAATGGTTTGACACGATACGGCTAAAAGTTAAAAAGTTTGACACAAACAGACTTAAAGCTAAAAGTTGACAGAATCGACGTTATTGCACGTTTTTTTTTTTTTAAATCCTATATGGCTCGGTCTCTCTCCACAGGACGGCTAGCCGCCTAACAAAAGCACCTCGCATTGTACAAACTCCGTAGCTCAGGCGACGATCCCCAGGGGTCTCCATAAAAATTGTACCTGTGAACTGAACGGCGCCGCCGTGAAACGACTCTCAACATTTAGAACGCGAGGCAAACGGCTTGGAAACTTCACCATGGAGACTCCCATAGGCTAAAGAGACTAAGTGCTGGTCACAGCCCAGATACCCCACCAGGACTGCACAACGAGCCACCATCACCCAGTGACAAAAAGTGCCACTATTCGGATGAGAATCACCCAAGTAAAAGTCCAAGAAACCCAATTTAACTATAGCTGGGATGGGGCTTTAAAATAACTAAAATGGGGTTCCATAATAAGGCGAGGTTATCGGTAGAAACGACAGGTAAAGCCGAGAGAAAGTAGGTCAGGTGTACTAATCGTCGGAACTCAAATTGGGTAGCTGTAAGTGGTGAACGAGGGGAAAACAACATTGTCTCAAATATTTAGGTCATCAGAAAAATAACTGAGAAAAGATTCAACGAAAAAGAAGCGGAAGAAAAATAAGTCCAATCAAAGTAATGACTATAAAAGTGCCAAGAATATGTACGCGTTGAAGGGGAACAATCATAAATCCAGGTACAAGTCAACAGACATTCATCTTTAAACTTGTACGTGTAAAAGAAAATACAAAAACTGGCATGGAGAAATATCCTCAAAATAAGTGATCTACACCACTAACGTCTCAATTCTGTGGCGATACATGATCGCCTACACCACCTGGCAAATAACACAATCAGTGTGATGACATAAAATAATGCGGTACAAAACTAAAAACAAATGCAGCATTTTAATATCCATTTATTTACAAATTGCTCATAAAAATACACATGCAAATTTTGGCAATAAATGGCATTTAGGCAATAAATAACTTGACTTGAGCTGGAAAGGTGATAGTCGTTTGTACACTTTAGTAGGTCATTTAAAAATGTTTTCTCCAGTGAATGTTCTAACCCAAGATCTTTTAGATGTCAGACGGTTGCACTACTCCGGCTAGCTACACAGCTGCTATATATTTTATGTATATTATTTCCCACTTAAAGAAAGAAGGTTTAAGCTCCTTAATCCCCCCTTCCCCAGTGTTATCTTTGAGTCGGTGCTCTGATATGTGCTAATGCTAAGTAGATGAAGTTTTTCATTTGTCTGTTTACGAAATCAAAATAGGATTTGAAACATGTTATCAGATAATTATATTTAGTAAATATTAACCTATACAAGATATTAATGCAGATAAGACATGAGTTAGAGGATAATAGTCCTAATCGGATAATTTTTATAAAGCACTATTTGCCATATTAACTCTTTAAAAAAAATTAGAAACGCAATGAAGGCGTTGTTTAGGAAATATTAACCCTTATCAGAAAATATTTAGAAAGTAATGTTTAGCCGATACTTACCCTTATCAGATAACGTTTAGCTGGCATTGTTCAGCAGATATTAGCTTTTGTCAGGTAATAGTTAAAAGGCAGTGTTTCTCAAACATTAACCGTTCTTAGATGAAGTTTAGTTGGCATTGTTTAGCAGATATTAACGCTTATCAGGAAACATTTGAAAGGCAATGTTTAGCCACTATTATCCCTTCTTAAAGATGTTTAACTTGCATTATTTAACAAATATTATCACTTACACATATAAACGTTTAGTGCAGACAACATTCTAAATATCGGCCTGCCACATAACCTGGCAGCTTGTCCTGGATGTGTTGGCCTTTCCTCTTGATGACGTTTGGGGCAAACACATTAACAGTTGGTACAATCTCTCGGAGACACAGTGCATCTTGTATGGAGAGTTCAGTTTACGAGGATGTTGCTGAAATATTTTCAAAAGTAATATAAATATTTGGATGCCAGTGAAAGAGTATCAGTTATGAGTTATCTTCACAGCACCCTGGACACACCCATAGGAGCTCAGATTCCCCTCTCAATATATTCATCAGCGTCGTGCGGTTAATAGTGACAGTCCTATGTTGGTTAACAAGATTTCGCCCGGTGTGCTTCTCAAGCTTAGTTGAGCCGTTCTTTACTCCCAGTTATCGTATTCTTAGCAGTGATGTGGACACGTTGCTTCCAAAATCTCCAGAACGTCCTAACTCTCATAGGGCAATGACAATGTCTGCGTGATTCATAGCACCTGCCAGTTTATCAGCTCTTTCATTACCAACAACGCCTGCATACCCTGGGACGAATATGAAGGTAAGTACACACACAGAAGTTTTGCAGTGACTCATTACCAATGTCTGCTTAAGCAGCTTGCCTCGACGGGCCGGATCATGCTCAAAGAATCACTCAGCACACAGACTCTGGAACAGTTCATGTGATTCTAGCCACATGAAAGCTTGTGTCACCGCCATAACCTCCATCGTCAAATTATAATACAACGACACTTAAATGCATTTCAGAACAAAAATCGGAGACAAATGATAAACAGAAAACGGGACGAATTCAAGAGGAGTGAAGAAATTAAACTTCGTGGTTCCCACTGCTATCGATAGTTATAAGACAGAAAAGATGGCAGTATAATGGGCATATTTCGCGAAGAGATGAACAGTGTACGACCAAACAGGCACTGAAGTGGGAAATAGATAAACAGAGCAAAAGAGGCCGGCGAAGATAAACCCTATGGCGAACTTTGATGATAGAATCCATTCCAGTGAAATATGACTAAAAAGTCTAACGAAATGAGGAAGCAGAAAAACGTGCACAAAACAACACAAATAACGTTTCGGCCGGCAGCCTTTGTCAAACATGAAGTGAACTACACAAAAGTGACAAAGAGGAGAGTATTCATATCTCTAAGTGGTGACGTAAGCAACGTTTCGAAAAATGTAATGTGAAATGAATTATATTAAATAAAGTTAACGACGACTCAAAAATATAAAGCTGTCAAAAATAAACAGTAAAATTGTTCAACAATATTACTTTTCATTTTATTTTTCTGCTTCCCCATTTCGTTAACCTTTTTAGTCACTTTTCCCTGGAATTTATTGTATTAGCTTGACTGCAGTCACCCCCATATTTTCACCATTTTTTGAGAGAAGCCAATTTTCTGTACCGATCTCGTACAAGTGATTGCGCAGGATAGAAAGGAATGGAGAAATAGACTACTAGCTTTATTTGAAATGTAATGTGATAACAGCACAATAAATGAATGGGAATAAACTCACAAGGAGCAAGTACAGCAGGGATCTACCAGTCGTCAGTAGAAATTATCCTCGGCGACAAGTGTTTCGGCCCACGATTCCTAGACGCTTTCGGAGGTGGGCCCACCTGAGTTCATGAAGCTCAGGGCTGGTTCCCTGCTGCACGAAATTACCAATTGGTGTTTTCCTTTCGGATAGAGACAAGACGACTTGGTGGTTTGCAGAAGGTACTGTGAGATAAGAAGTCGCCGCGGCAGCCTAATTAAAGCAGTCAGCGTGCCTGGACGACCGAGCGACAAGCTTACGATTGGTTTACCGAACACATGTTGGACTTTTGTTAGCAGGTGGCAGAGGAACACTGGCAGACAATTCGGACACGATGGACTTACAAGGGGTGAGAAACCCTTTTCCGCTAGACACCCGGACCAGCTCACCGAGGCCCGTCCCCTACGTTGTTGCGTTGCGTCCAAAGCCAGCTCGAGGCCCTTTCGGCTACCTCGCCCAGTTTTTTAAGTGTTCGTTTCCGTTCATTACCGCGCAATCCTAGTTCTTTAACCACATTGTAGAGCGAAGTGGAAACGAGGCCTCTCGCTCCCACTTCGACGGCAAAGACCCGTACTGTGTACGCCTCGTTTTTCCTCAGACCGGCTGCTAAATCACTGTATTTCTCAAGCTTATACATGTGATTCTCTTCCATACGCGACTCAAACGGGACGGTCAACTCAATCAGGATGAGCTGCCGTTTTTGCGCAGAGTGATCTTGGAACGCACTTCCTCAGAAATCATCAAAGGTGCTCCTCCGCAGTCGACGTCATGGGCCTCTCCGGGCGAGTGGGGTTCACCCTGCCCGTCGTTCCCTGACGACTCAGAAACCACCACAGGAGTAGTAGTTTTGCGACGGCGTTTACTGCGTGGAGCACCCTCGCATTTCATTCTTCCGGCATGCGTTCTCAGACCATGCAACCCCGTGAAGCTTTTCCAACATGTACAGAGCCAGCCCGGACGTTGGGCGAGTATCTGAGTCCGGGGGCTAGCATAGTCGTCACCGAGAGTATCAATTTGATTAAGCCCTTCATTCTCCCCCCCCCCCTTTTCGGAGGGCCCTGGGGGCATATTTCTATGTGGTTGTACGAAATCGGAGGTATTATACTGTGTTAGGGGTGATCAACCCGGTCCACAGTCGACATCTGTCTCCAGATGTCAGTTTATCCCCCCGGCGATACCGGGATCCCAGTCTTTCCATAGGTGTCACATTGTCTTTTCCGAGAGTCACCAGTCTTTCCTGGTAGTCTTGTGGGCTAGCCACGTACAATAGGAATAAACTCATAGGGAGCAAGTACAGCAGGGATCTACCAGTCGTCAGTAGAAATTATCCTCGTCAACGAGCGTTTCGGCCCACGATTCCTAGACGCTTTCGGAGGTGGGCCCACCTGGGTTCATGAAGCTCAGATCTGGTTCCCTGCTGCACGAAATTACCGGATGGTGTTTTTCTTTCGGATAGAGAAAAGACGACTTGGTGGTTTGCAGAAGGTACTGTGAGATAAGAAGTCGCCGCGGCAGCCTAATTAAAGGCAAAGGCAAACTCATCATCATCATGTAGCAGGTCCTTTGCAGGACGTCGTTCTCATCACAGTCTGTCTGAAAGAAACTCGGTACTTTCATACTCAAGGAGTCACTTATATCCTGTGCCCATTTTCGTGTCGGTCGGCAAACTACTGAATGTAAAAATATGCCTGGAAAAATTACAACATTCCAAAATTGCTGGGGCTGGTTTTGCAACGTCCTGTAAAAGATGCGCAACTAACAACAAAGTAATTTATTGTTGTATATACTAAAGCTCATATGTAAACCTAAAGATGGAGGGTTGAAAACACTTTTTTTTTTAGAAATGCCCGTGGCTCCCACTGGTCGATAACATACCGGTTTGGCAATAATATACCCAGTACGTCCAAGGAACATAAAAATGGTGCTTTACTTTTAAAAGCTCTCTATTCTCAAACTTGCCAAATAGAAAGAAGTCACACTAAATAACTTGCCTACTCAAGGAGCCACACACATACCTCAAGAATGAATAAAAAAAAAGCAAACATCACTGCACTCGGAACACTCTCATATGTGATCAGTCTCCTTCCTCATTAGTCAACGAAAAAGTCCCCATGCTAATAGAGCTAATTACATACTGATTAAAAGACCTCATATTTCTTCTCCTTTCCTCCGCCCCCCTATCTCTCCGCCCCCCTTTCTTCTTGTGACATTTACCTGAAAGTTGTATCAGCTTGAGATTTCAAAACCTGAATTTTTGAATTTTTATGGCAGACCACCAAAGCAAATGCTAGATACCCCGTTCAGGCTCCAGAGAATTTATCATTGGCGCATTCGCGAACAACTGCACCAGCCTGATATAACCTGCAGTCTTACCCGGCTAAAGATTGTAGGGGTAATGAAATCCAGCCTATCTTGTTTCTACCCTTATATACCTAAATAAAGAAGTAAAAAATTAAGATAATTTTTAAAAAAGCAATATAAATCCTATATTGATATACGGGTGTAAACCACAAACAGTTAGTAAATTAGTGCAAACTTTTTTGGAAGCTGCAGAAATGTGGTTTTGTAAACGAATGATGATAATACACATGACAGATAAAAAGAGTAATAAAGACATATTGAAAGAAACTGACTCACGAAAAGAACTGATTGCCCACATCAGAAAGAGAAAATCTACATTCTTTGGTCATGTGATGAGAAGGAGAAAACTGGAGTAACATCGCAGTAGAAGAAAAGTCGGAGGGGAGGAGAGGCAGAGGTAGACGGAGAGAACAGATGCTGGACGGTGTGAGATCATGCCATGAAAGATCATCTGTGTCAGAGTTGACTGAAAGTAGTAAAGTACACGAAACAGAAGATTGTGGATAGACATGACTACCAACGCATACACAGTATACACTTTAAGAAGAAAAAGAAGAAGAAGAAGAAGTCGAATTCAAATATGCATTTCACACAAACCGAATGGCTAAGAAGAGCAGAGCTGTCATGCGGGAGACTCGGGTTCGAAACCTAGAAGTTTGGGGAATTTATTTTTTTTTTAAATGGGGAAAAATCCTAACCTGCCAAGGAACTTTTTACATGCGCAACAATACACACAAACGTCCGTTCTTCCTACCCAGAGACAAGGTGAAATTACTAGAAGTCCATGTAAAAAAAACCCGGCCTTTATTTCACAAGCCAAACTAGGACAGACACTCTCGCGTGTATAACTAAGTCAGACGAAACCTGCATAAATTGAGCGAACAAAATAAAATTAGAAATGAGAAGTAGAACCTGTGAACCTGCCAAGAACACAGTAACGAGTGAAACAATGAACGTTAGGCTTAAAAGCCTTCGTCAGCATGCAACAACAAACGGACAGAGATACTGTCCATTAATTTACAGTTAAAAATCGGGTTAATCCTATCCCAGATACTTACATACAATCCGTCCTTGTACCCGATACAAGATGGCATCCTGCTGCTACAGGGCTCACAATGGGCGCTTCCACATTTGTTAGCCAGGTAATCGCCTGCAGAAAAACCAGTTATGGGGTTCAAATATCACATTTATCATTGTTTTTGATGAACGATGTTCGTAATATATCTAACTCTTTCTTTCTTGTTTTCTTTCTTTCTTCTTTCCTTCTTTTCTTCCTTTCATTTCAACTCTTTCTTTAGTTCGGTTTATCTGTTATCTTTATTCTTTCTTTTTGTTTTTTTGTTTTTGTTTTTCTGCCTATATCTTTCTTTACTTCTTTATTCATCTCCTTGTGTTTCATTTTGCTGCTCGTATACTTTAACATAAAAGATGTCCTATCATCAAGTGCCATGCCGACTGAGTCGGCGATCGTACCTCTTCACGATCTGCGATCCGGCGTTGCAGGTCTAAGTGGTGTGTTGACACTCCTCCATGCCATGATAAAAGGCTGTCCAGAATATTCTCGCGCTGTCTTCCTCTGTCTCTCTTTCCGCAGATCTTTCCAGTGGTCACAACATGTTCCATTTCCCTCTTCTCATAACAACACCCCCCCCCCCCCCCCCCCCCCCCAA